>WBNM01013985.1:210025-250150 GCA_013399055.1 Ramphastos sulfuratus
AAAAAAAAAAAAAAAAAAAAAAAAAAAAAAATCAATCTTAATGTCCAGTCTAAACCTACACTGTTGCAGCTTGAGGCTGTTTCCTTTTCTTATATCACTACCTGTGAGAAGAGACCAGCATCAACCTCTCCACAAGGACCTTTCAGGTAGCTGTAGACAGCCATGAGGTTTCCCCTCAAGCCTCCCCTTTTTCAAACCAAACAGCACCCTCAATAAATGAGATCTGGAGCAGCCAAAGGGTTAGAGAGGTGCGAGATGCCCAGAGCTTTCTGGGCTAAGCGTGTCCTGTTTCTGTCTGAATTCCAGGACACCAGGATCCTGCAGTTCTTGGCAAAGCAGGCCAAACATCTGCTGGGCTGTGAGCTGCAGCTCCAGGATGGGAGGTTTAGCATGTGCTGCCACATGCCCTCCCTGTCACCCTGGGTGATGACTCTGATCCAGAAGTATCTTTCCAGAAGATGACAGTGAATAGGCAAAATAAATGGCAGGGAACACAATGAGCAGATACCCTCCCGGAGAACTCTTCTCTCAACACTTGGACACTAAATGGTTACAACTTTTGAGCCCTTATGGATGAGTGATGAGCACAGCTCCAGGAAGCTCCTCAGCTACAACTTCTAGGTCAGAAGATCACAAAATGGTTTGGGTGGAAGAGACCTTTAAGGTCATTGAGTCCAACCCTTAACGCAGCACCACCAGGGCACTACCAACCCATGCCCTCCACATCACATCTCCACGGCTTTGAAACCCCTCCAGAGATGGGAACTCCACCGCTGCCCTGGGCAGCCTAGGCCAGGCCTGGACAACCCTCAAGGGACAGCAATTGTTCCTCATGTCCAACCTAAACCTCCCCTGGAGCAACCTTGAGGCCATTTCTTCCTGTCCCATCACCTGGGAGAAGACCTTGACCCCCATCCTGGCTCCAGCCTCCTTTCAGGAAGTTGTAGAGAGCCAGAAGGTCTTCTCTCAGTCTCTTTTTCTCCAGGCTCAACAACTCCAGGCTCCTCAGCTGCTCCTCAAGAGTTGTCCAGACTCTCCTCCTCCTTCTCTAGACCCTTCATCAGCTTTGTTGCTCTTCTATGGCCCTGCTCCAGCCCCTCAACTTTTGGTTTTTTTTTTTTTTTTTGAGTGTGGCACGAAACTGACCCCAGGATTCAAGATGGTTCTTCTACAAAAGCAGCACCAATCCTACACCCTGACCTCAGCAATCAGAAGATTAAACCACCTCTTTCTTCTCTGAACCTTTCTTAGCTCCTGTCTGATCCAGTTTCCTTCTTCATAGGAGAGAAAATGCCTGAATGTTTCCACGGACTTCAGCAGAACATTCTTCTGCCTGCTCCTCATTCCCCTTAGGACTTAAAGCCACCAGAGATGATCAGCATCGCTGCCTGGAATTGGCTCTAATGCTTCACCTTCCTTCAATTAAATGTATTCTGGGTCATGGTTGGATGGCGCTTGTCTGGTTTATTAATGTTTCTAATCAGAAGGACTTGTTCTTGGCTCTCCAATCTTTGGAGATCATGGTGGACTCCTCTAAATTAAAGTCAGTTGCGTCCCAAACCACACATCGGTTTCAAACTGCAGAAGGTTCACAGTGAGCTCCATTTTGACACCCTGAGCCTAGAGAAGATTAGATGCAAAAAGTCTTAAAGCTCTTAAAGTTTCACCAACTTACTTGATGTTATCATCCTGGTCTGCAAACTCCTCATCGTTAAAGCCAAACTGATCCACGAAATTGGCTGTCATCTGCTGGATCTGGTACTCAGAGAAGGCCTGTGGAGCAGAACCCAGAAAAGAGCCCTCATGAAGGTGTCCAAAGATGGTCAATTAACACAGACTCTAAAAAGCATTAAAATCATAGAAAACTGACGGACTTGGAGAAGTTCATCATCTGCTCCTTGGTGAGATGCTGGAACAGGTTGCTCAGGGGGGGGTCATGGATGCCCCCTCCCTGAAGATGTCCAAGGCCAGACTGGATGAGACCGTGAGCAACCTGGGCTAGTGGAAGGTGTCCCTGCCCACAGCGGAGGGGTTGGGACTGGATGATCTTTAAGTCCCTTCCAACACAAACCATTCTGATTCTTGTCTACTCATCCATGCTTCATCTCCTCTTTATGACTAGGATGGCTTCTACCTTCAAGCGGACCCTCACACTTGCTCTTAAGACTTCATTTGCCAGATCATTCCTCCTGTCTGGAGGATAATTCTGTGGGGTGGTGGGCAGCCCAATCCAGCTCCAACTGGACATGTCTTTGTAGCCACAACTGGTTGTAGTTCCACTGCAGGTGACATCAAGCACTTGAGGTCCAGATCATCTCCACCCTTACCTAAATTTCAGGTTGGCTGTGTTTCTTTACTCCCCAAATTACTTTCCTACTAACTACCTGAAGGGGGCCTACAAAAAAGCTGGGAAGGGACTTCTTAGGCTATCAGGTAGTGACAGGACTAGGGGGAATGGAGCAAAGCTGGAGGTAGGGAGATTCAGACTGGACTTGAGGAGGAAGTTCTTCACCATGAGAGTGGTGAGACCCTGGAATGGGTTGCCCAGTGAGGTGGTTGAGGCTGCATCCCTGGAGTGTTTAAGGTCAGCTTGGATGAGGCTCTAGCCAGCCTGATCTAGGGTAGGGTGTCCCTGCCCATGGCAAGGGGGTTGGAACTAGATGATCCTTATGGTCCCTTCCAACCCTGACTGATTCTATGATTCTATGATGTTGGAACTCCAGTGCTGTGCTGATGTTCACAGCACCAAAAAGGGTTGGAAGGAGGAGTATCTGGACCAAAGATTAACTCCAAGCTTGTTCCACCTCACCTCCACCCTTACCTAGATTGGGTCTTTCGCTCCCAAAATTTCTTTCTTACAGAGGTGTGCTGGTTTGAGGCNGTTGAAACTTCTTCCAACTTTTTCTGATGCAGCAAAATGTAGAACTTAACATTTTACCCTGAAAAGCAGCTTCCCTCTATCTGATGGAGCTTTAGGAGAAGACCTCAAATTTTGAGGATCTTGAGATCTTTGCTGAATCCAAGGGAATCCTTAATTACCTCCATTGCTTCCCAAATCAAGGCTTTTCAGTCCTCTTTACTACTCATACCTTGGTGTGATTCCTTCAGCTCTTAAAAGTAGTTTGCACAGCTCAAAGGGGAGCAGAACCCATCTATCAGCTCCAATTCCAGGATGGGTGGTCTCCAGACCATCCTGCCCCCCTGGTGTGGAGAGAACCAGGAAAAGAGCAAGGAATTTGAGACAGACCATGAATTCAGGGATTGCACATGGTCTGAGTCAAATTTACTCCCAACTGGAGTCTAGACCATGAAGTATTTACACTGGAAGACCACAAAAGAGCTGGAAACACTTGACTAAGAGTAGGACTGAGGAAGCTGCTCTACACTAGGATGGATGAAGCCTCCCAGGAATGGTGGGAAGGGCGTGGGCAACTCACCTGCTGGAGAGAAAGCTCATTGGGAAAAGCACTCTCAATGTCTTCATCCTCACTGGACGAGTGCAGGTGGTGGGTGCTCACCTGAAGGACAAAAACACAAGCACGAGTCAAAGAAAGATCAAAACGTTTTGTTCCACATAATAATCGCAGGTCTCAACTCATCCAAACTCATTCAAAGACCAAACTCAAAGACCAAAGGCAGCAACTGTCCCAATCAATAAAGCAGACACATAGAGCAGAGTTTGCCAACATCCATCAAATTCACCAAGGCCAAATGTTGGGTCCATGAAGGTACCAGGCTGGGGCAGAGTGGCTAGAAAAGTTGGAAAAGAACCTGACGGGGCACTGGTGACAGCAACTGGAGTTAAGTCAGTGTGTGTCCAGGTGGCCGAGAAGGCCACCAGCACTCTGGCTTGGATCAGCAACAGTGCAGCCAGGAGGAGCAGGCCAGAGATTGTCCTCGTGTACAGGGCACTGCTGACGCCACAGATGGAACCCTGGGGTCAGTTTTGAGCCCCTCATTCCAGAAAGGACATTGAGGAGCTGGGGCAGGTCCAGAGAAGGGCAAGAAATCTGTGGAAGGGTCTGAAGAACTTGTGAGAAGCAGCTGAAGGACCTGGGCTTGTTGAGTCTGGAGAAAAGGAGGCTGACAGGAGACCTTCTGGCTCACTACAACTCCCCGAAAGCAGCTTACAGCCAAGTGGGGGTTGGTCTCCTCTCCCAAGGGACAACTGACGGGGAAGAGGAAATGGCCTCAGGTTGCCCCAGTAGAGGTTCAGGCTGGGTGTGAGGAACAATTTCTGCCCCTTGAGGGTTGTCCAGGCCTGGCTGCTCAAGACAATGGTGGAGTCACCATCCCTGAAGGAGTTTCAAAGCCATGGAGATGTGGTTTGATGGTGCCCTGGCAGTGCTGGGGTAAGGATTGGACTCCATGATCTTCAAGGTCTTTCACAACCCAACCCATTCCATGACACTCTGAACTCTGCACACCATCAGAGTCCTCACCAGATCCACTGTGTTCCTCCTGTTGGTTTCTGTCAGTGTCTCTTCTACAAAGCTCTCCCATCTCCCTCGGCAATCTTCAGGCAGCTCTGCAACAAGAAGGTCACCACAACTCAACAAGAAAGGACCCGAGCTAGTCCCTCAGGGCCAGTGGCTATCTGCAAGTAGTCAACTTTTCCCTTCCTGTTCTTTCATGGTGGTTGTGGTGTGTTGAACCCAACCAGCAACTCAGCACCCACCCAACTGGGAGAGAACTGAGAGACCCTAAGTGAGAAAACTCAGGTGTTGAGATGAAGAAAGTTCAGTAGGTAAAGAGGAAAGAGAACCCACTCAAGTGGTGTTGGTACCCATTCACCTCTTTCCAGCAGCAGATGGATGCTCAGCCAGTTTCCGAGCAGAAGCCACCTCAAAGACTTGTCCCACCAATTCCTACTGCTGGGCACATGGCACAGAAGAGCTCTTTGGTAACTCCAGGTCTGGCTGTACACACTCCCAGACTCCAGTCCATCCCTTGTGTGTCCCAAAGGCTAAGGACAGACCTGGCTAGGCTAGAGAGTTGGGGGAAAGGAACCTGAAGAGGCTCAACCAGGACAAGTGCAGAGTCCTGCCCCTGGGAATGAACAACTCCCTGTAGCAGTACAGGTGAGGGGTGACCTGCTGGGAAGCAGTTCCATAGAGAAGGATGTGGGAGTGCTGGTGGACAAGTTATCCATAAGCCAGCAATGTGGCCTTGGTGGCCAAGGTCAATGGTCTCCTGAGTGGTATGAAGAATATGGCCAGTAGGGTGAGGGAGGTTCTCCTGCCTCTCTGCTCAATCCTAGTGAAGCCACAGCTGGAGTCCTGGGTCCAGTTCTGTGCTCTCCAGCTCCAGACAGACTGGAAGCTACTGTATTGTGGTGACAGGACAAGGGGCAATGGTTTGAAACTAGAGCAGGGTAGGTTTAAGTTGGACATTATGAAAAAGTTCTTCACCATGAGGGTGGTGGAACCTGGAAAGGGTTGCCCAGAGAGGTTGTGGACACTTCACCAATGGAGGTGTTTAAGACCATGTTGGATGAGGCTTTGAGCATTCTGGTCTAGCAGGAGGTGTACCTCCAAGATCTCATTAATCAAAGAGGAGTCCTTGGGGCAGCTGATGGTGGAGTTGGAGCTGCTCATCTTGAGGCAATTTTGTTTATTTTTTGTCACTATTAATTAACCTGACTTAATTCCCTCATCAGCACAAAGCAGGGCTCCAGAGTCAGCTGTAAGTGCACTTTAGCTCTTGGTGACCATGGAGAATGTGCAGGCAACATGGGATGGAGCTGTAGGAGCTCAGTAGGTTATTGTGGAGCCTGGTCCAGAAAACAACAGTGATTGGACAAGAAACAGGACTGCATGAGAGGACATTTAGGTTGGATGTGAGGAATATGCTCATGTCTGTGGAAACAGCCTTAAGTTGCCCCAAGAGAGGTTTAGGTTGGACATGAGGAACAGTTTCTTCAGAGAAACAGTTGTGAGACACCAGCCTAAGCTGCCCAGGGCAGTGGTGAAGTCCCCGCCCCTGGAGGGGTTTCAAAGCCGTGGAGATGTGATGCTGAAGGATGTGGTTGAGTGGTGACCTGGCAATGCTGGGTCAATGGTTGGATTCCATGATCCTGGAGGTCTTCTCCAACCAAATGATTCAATGATGTATGTGCAATAAGCCCCTTCAAAAGCTGCCAAGGAGAAAAAGCAGAGGAGAAAGGAGCACAGACCTTTGATGAACTCACTGATTTGAGTTTGCATGGGGCCCTTCTCCATGTTCTGCACCACGGCGTTGGCTATCCGGGTCAGGTGGCCCATGTTGCCTCTCCTCATGCCACCTTCTGCCCTGCAAAGAGAAAAGAGCCACTAGTGACATGAGGAGAAACCCCAAGAGCACACTGATAGCTGTTTCCACGTGAAGACCGCTAGAGTCCAAGATATGGAGAGGTTGTTCCAAGCAGGGTTAGCACAAAGGATGTGGTAGAGCTCAGCAGGGCTCAGAAGGACAAGAGGAAATGGCCTCAAGTTGCACCAGTGGAGGTTCAGGTTGGACATGAGGAGAGACTTCTTTCCTGAAAGAGTGGTTGGGCACTGAGCCAGGCTGCCCAGGGAGGTGCTGGAGTTCCCTGGAGGTGTTTTAGAAAGGTGTGGACATGGCAGTTGGGGACACATGATTTAATGGGCTATGGTGCTGTTGCACTGATGGCTGGACTTGATCTCATGGTTTAGTGAGCATAGTGGTGTTGGGTTGATGGTCACACTTGATCTTAGAGATCTTTTCCAAACTCAGTGGTTCTGTGATTCCATGACTGGTCTCTGCCCATGTAAGCAGAACAAGGATGGGTTTGCACACAACAAATAAAGCCAGTTCAACCCCCTGGCAGTCAGCAGGGACATCCCCACATGGAGCAGGCTGCATCAAGCCTGACCTTGAATGTCTCCATGGATGGAGCCTCCACCACCACCCGGGGTAAAGTGGTCCCCTGTTCCACCACTCTCAGAATAACAAAATAAATGATCTGATGATGGTTTCCTCTAAAGACAGCTCACAGCAGGAAAAACTTTCGTTATTGCTACTGAAGAAACTTTAGTTTCACTTGCCACGGAAGGGTTGATTCTTGAAGTCTTCTTCTTGAAGTCAAGAGAAGACGACACTCAAACTGCAACCATCAGATCTTCTCCTCTACAGAAATGACATCTAAGAAGCTAGCACTGAGGGCAAGCAGCTCCCTAATGACTTGTCACAAGCTCACAGAATGGTTTGGCTTGGAGAAATCCTAAAAGTCCATTGAGTCCGAGCATTCTCTAACTCTGTCAAGCTAAACCATGGCCTTCAGCACATCTCTGAAACACCTCCAGGGATAGTGATTCAAGTATCTCCCTAGGGAGCCTGCTCCAGTCTTTGAGAACCCTTTCAGTGAAAAAGTTTCTTTTGATGTCCAATCTGAACCTCCCCTGAGGCAACTTTTCCTCTTGTCTTGTCCCTTGCTCCCTGGGGGAAGAGAACAATCCTCATCTGGCTTCAACTTCCTTCCAGGTCTCCCCTCAGCCTCCTTTTCTCCAGGCTCAGAAACCTCAGGACCCTCAGCCGCTCCTCACACATTCTCCAGACCCTTCAGCAGCTTTGTTGCCCTTCTCTGGACCTGGTCTAGCCCCTCAGTGTCCTCCTTGGAGTGAGGGGCCCAAAACTGACCCCAGGATTCCAGGTGTGGCCTCAACAGTGCCCAGTACCAGAGGTAAATCACTTAGAACTAGAGAACTGTTGAGGTTGGAAGAGACCTTTGAGATCAAGTCCAACTGCTCACCTCGAGCTCACAATCTCCGTTCACAGAATCATAGAACTGTTCTGGTTGGAGAACCTCCTGAGACCACTGAGTCCAACTACTGACCTAACACCATGATGGTCCTGAAGCCACAATCATTGGTTCTTACAATCAGTGCAATCAGCATGAAACCCAAGTGTTTAATCAAAGGTCAAACATGAAATGAGGGGCAAAACCGGAACCAAAGTGTCCACCACAAAGTTGATCTCTCTAGAAAGAATGAAATTAGGTATCTGAAGAGTTAATGTTCTCCATGAGGCCTGAGAAAAGCAAGAAGGTCTTGTCTCCTCAGCAAAGTTTCCTTCCCCTCTTCTCTGCCCTAGTGAGTTCACAGCTGGAGTTCTGGGTTTCCTAGTTCAACAGAGACCAGCAGGTAATGGAGAGTGTTCAGTGGAGGCTAGGAAGCTGTTGAGGGGCCTGGAGCATCTTCGTGAGGAGGAAAGGCTGAGAGCCCTGGGGCTGTTGAGCCTGAAGAAGAGCAGCCTGAAAGGGGATCTGATCAATGCTCAACAAGAGCTAAAGGTTCAAGGACAAGAGGATGGGGCCAGATTCATGTCAGTGGTGTCCAGTGACAGGGTAAGTAGCAATGAGCACCAAGTGGAACCTAGGAGGTTCCATCTGAAGATGAGGAGAAACTTCTCTGTTGTGAGGGTGGTGGAGCCCTGGAGGAGGCTGCCCAGAAAAGTTGTGGAGTCCCCTTGTCTGGAGAGCTTCCAAACCCATCTGGGCATTGTGATCCTGAGCAAGGTGCTGAAGGTGACCCTGCTGGAGCAGCAGGGTTGGACTGGATGACCTCCAGATGTCCCTTCCCATCCCACCATGCTGGGATTCTGTGAAGCATCTCATGTGTTCGGGTTGAGGAAAGGCAGAACAACTCTGCTTTCAAGTTCTTTGTCCAGTTTGGGTTTTAACATCCAAATAATCCCAATTCCAGATCCCAAATCCCAACCATTTCACACACCACTCATCTGTCCATCACCCCAAAGCCTGCAAGAGCCTTTGAAGGCCATGTCCTGAACCTCTAGCCACAGAGGATGGATTTTCTGACCCTCAAATCCCTTACTGTATTTTGTCATTGGCTTCCCAGGCATCCAATATCCTCTGCACCAAGCAGCACTTCTGGAACAGCTGGAATAAAGAGATAAGAATGACATTTCAGAAGAGACAGCCTCACCCCTCACAAAGTCCTGTCCTGAACTGTAGTCATTTAAGTTTATCCCTTCACTCCTACCCAACAAGAACTTCATCACTTATCTCTTCCCAAGATCTCCAAGTTTCTCCTCTCTCACTTACTTTATAAGAGGATACATCACCCATCAACCTCTTCAATCTGTTTTGGGGCTCCACATGAGCAGTAACAAAGAACACTGTGGTCATTTTAAAGGCAAGTTTCCTTCATCAGGACCACAATGTAGAGAGTGAAGTGTAGCTAGAACCTTGATTGTGGCTTCTCCTTGTACCAGCTGAGCATTAACTCATAGAATCCTAGAATGGGTTGGGTTGGAAGAGACCTTAGGGATCATCTAGTTCCAAGGCCCCCACCATGGGCAGAGACACCTTTCACTGGACCAAGCTGCTCAACACCTCACCCAACCTGGCCTTGAACATCTCCAGGGAGGGGGCATCCATGACCTCCCTGGGCAGCTTGTTCCAGTGTCTCACCACCCTCACTGTAAATAACTTCTTCCTAACATTTAGTCTTAATTTCCTCTCTTCCATCTTAAACTGGATTCCCAAGCACATTAGATGTGGTGGGAGGCATCTTAATGTTCAAACTGGACAATGTTCAAAGCAAATATGGTTCCCTCTAGAACCAAGCTCTAACTAGAGACTATGACAGAGCTACAGTATCAGTAGAGAAGAGAGCAAATGATGGCATCTGCCTAGACCTGTGCAGTGTTTGACACTGCCCCACATGACATCCTGGTCACAAAGTTGGACTTGAAGGGTGGTCCACTGGCTGGATAAGGAGCTGGCTGGATGACTGCACTCTGAGAGTTGCAGCCAACAACTCAATGTCCAAATGGAGACCAGTGACAGGTGGCATCCCTCCGGGGGCCATACTAGGACCAGTGCTGTTCAATACCTTCATCAATGACATGGACAGTAGGATTGAGGCATGCTCAGCAAGTCTGTGGTTGACACCAAGGTGTGTGGCCCAGGTGACAGGTTGGAGGGCAGGGATGCCATCCACAGGCACTTGGACAGGCTGGAGAGGTGGGCCAAAGTCAACCTTGTGAAGTTCAACAAGGCCAAGTGCAAGGTCCTACAACTGGATGAGGACAATCCCAAGCACACATACAGGCTGGGTGGAGAATGGCTCAAGAGCTGTCTTGAGGAGAAGGACTTGGGGGCTGATGACATCTCAACATGATGTCCAACAGCAGCCCAAAAGGTAACTGTGTCCCAGGCTGCATCAAAAGAAGTGTGACCAGCAGGACAAGAGAGGTGATTCTGTCCTTCTGCTCTGCTCTTGTGAGACTTCACGTGGAGCACTGCATCCAGTTCTGGTGCTCCCAGAACAAGGACATGAACTATTGAAGCAGATCCAGAGGAGGCCACGAACACGATCATAGGGGTGAGGCACCTTCCCTATGGGGACAGGCTGAGAGAACTGTGGTTCTTCAGCCTGGAGAAAGCTCTGAGGAGACCTTATAGCAGCCTTCCAGTATCTGAAGGGGTCTACAGGAAATCTGGGGAGGGACCTTTAACAAGGGCTTTTAGGGACAGGATGATAGGCAATGGCTTTGAGCTGGAAAAGGGGACGTTTAGGTTGGACATCAGAAAGTAGTACTGCACTATGAGGGTGGCGAGACACTGGAACAGGTTGCCCAATCATGTGGTTGAAGCCTCACCCCTGGAAGTTTTTAAGAGCAGGCTGGATGAGGCCTTGAGCAACCTGATCTAGTGGAAGGTGTCCCTGCCCTAGATGATCTTTAAGGTCCCTTCCATTCCAAATCGTTCTGTGATTCTATGGCTTGAAATAAGCTCCACCAAGAGCTTCCTCCTCCAAAGCATTTTGTTGTCAAAGAACCAACCAGTAAGTCCAAACTTCTCAGGTGACCTCCCCACTTACATGAGTAACCATGATGTTGTCAGGGGTGGGTTCTGGAGTGGCAGGGTTCTCTGTGGTCACGTTTCCATTCAGCACCTCTTCTTTGCTTTCTGGGTCGTTCATCGTCGGCTTTGCCTCTTGCACAGAGTGGGAGAGGATGGCTGCTATGGACAACTCCACTTGGAAATGCAAAAAATTATTCCACGTGTATTTAAAAAATAAGTCCTGGGGAGGGGAACAAAAAGGAGAGATCAAAGAATTCACCCTAGATAGATCTTTGCGTTCTGAACCATCAAGTGATGGTTCCACCAAAGATGGGCTACATGCACCAAGGCTGAAAACACTCAAGGAGGTTAGCCTTTTAATCCTAAATTTCACCAAACTAATTTTATTTCTGTGCCTCAGCGTCCATTCCTAGCTGGACCTGCTCTGTAGGCTCTGCTTTAATGTTGTGGTCCTCCACAAGGGTCAGGACAGGGTCCAGTCTTAGTCAACACCTTCAGCAACGACCAGAATAAAGGGATGTTGTGGATCCTCAGCCAGTTTGCTAAACTGGAGGAGTGGCTGACATCCCATCAGGCTGATGCCATTCAGTGAGATCTGGCCAGGCTGGAGAGCTGGGGAGAGGGACCTCATGAAGTTCAAACAGAGCAAGTGCAGGGTCCTGCTCCTGGGGAGTAACAACCTCCTGCAGCAGTACAGGTGAGAAGTGACCTGCTGGGAAGCAGTTCCATGGAGAAGAACCTGGCAGTGCTGGGAGACAACATGAAACACCCACGTGGCTTGATGGCCAAGGCCAAGGGTGTCTGGGGGGCATGAAGAAAAGAGTGGCCAGCACGTCAAGGGAGGTTCTCCTCCCCCTCTACTCTGCCCTGGCATGACCACATCTGGAGAACTGGTGCAGTTCTGAACTCCCTAGTTCAACAGAGACTGGGAACTACCAGAAAGCATCCAGTGGAGGCTAGGAAGCTGCTGAGGGGCCTGAAGCAGCTCTGTGAGGAGGAAAGGCTGAGAGCCCTGGGGCTGTTGAGCCTGCAGAAGAGCAGCCTGAGAGGGGATCTGATCAATGCTCAGCAAGAGCTAAAGGGTGGGGAGCAAGTGGATGGGGCCAGATCTTGTCAGTGGTGTCCAGTGATAGGACAAGGGGCACCTAACTAGAACCCAGGATGTTCCATCTGAAGATGAGGAGAAACTTCTCTGTTGTGAGGGTGGTGGAGCCCTGGAGCAGGCTACCCAGAGAAATTGTGGAATCTCTGTGGACAGCTTCCAAACCCACCTGGGCATTGTGATTCTGGGCAAGCTGTTGTGGATGATCCTGCTTGAGCAGCGGGGTTGGACTGGATGATCTCCAGAAGTGCTTTCCCACCCCACTGTGCTGGGATGCTGAGATTCCATGCTACACACAACACACCCAAGCCTTCTCCATGACCAGACCGGTTGCACACACCACTACACCAGTGCCACCAGAAAGGTGAAGCTGAGGTTTAGCTCCAACACCCAGCAGCTGTGTTTGCATCACAAAAGCTCTTCTGAGGTTGGAGGAGGAACCTCTAAGGTTCCTAACCTCAGATCAGAAAGATAATGAAGATGTTGGTTCAGAAGAACCAAACACATTCCCAGTGCCAAGTCCTTCCCCCTGCTCCCATTCCCAGTACCAAACTGGTTTACTCACAAGTAACAAATCCATGGTACTGAGTCTGCATAGTTCCTGGTTAATACTGGGAGTGTTGGTGTGGAGCAGAGCAGCGATCAGACGAGAGCCGTGGAGACGAGCGTTGCCCAGAGGCTCCTCCAGGACACCAATCGTGGTGAGGATTGCTGTCTTCTGCAGGAGGAACAGACTCTAATGAACACCTCAGCCAGGAGCAGCACCATCTCAAGTGTCACAGTCACAGAACCACAGAATAGTTTGGGGTGGAAGAGATCTCAAAGATCACTGACTCCAACCACCAACCCAGCACCACCATGCCCACTAAACCATGAGATCACTGACTCCAACCACCAAGTCAGTACCACCATGCCCACTAAATCATGAGAACATTAGGTTGAATCAGCAACCCAACACCACCATGCCCACTGAATCAGGAGATCACTGACTCCAACCACCCACCCAATCCCACCATGCCCACTAAACCATGGGAAAATCCAGTCCAACCACCGACCCAACACCACCATGGGCATTAAACTATGTCCTGAAACGCCATGTTCACACATTTCCTGAACACCTCCAGGGATGGTGACTCCACCAGCTCCCTGGGCAGCGTGTTCCAATGCCTGACCATGCTTGCCAGGCAAGAAATTTTTCCTCATGTCCCCTGGCATGATTTCAGGCCAATCACTGGACAACCACCACTAGTTCACTCCATCAATGCTCTCTAGAGGTAAGCCTAAAACATGTCACCACACAAGGCATCCTAGAACCACAGAGAGACTCAGACTTTCAAACATGAAGATTAAACTAAAACTGTCCTCTAACCGGAAGTTCCTTTATCTTCACCATCTGCAAACAAGCCACCAGTGCCAATTTACTGGTGGGACTGGTTGGACTAGGAAAGTACTACTTGGTAGTAGTGGTGGGATTGTGAGCTCGAGGTGAGCCACTGGACTGGATGATCAGAAAGGTCTCTTCCCATCTCAGCAGTTCTATAGTTTTAAGTGACTGTTCCCCTGGACTGGGCACTGTTGAGGTCACACCTGGAATCCTGGGGTCAGTTTTGGGCCCCTCACTCCATGAAGGACATTGAGGGGATAAAGCAGGCCTAGAGAAGGGGAACAAGTCTTCTCTGGAGACTTTCAAAGCCAACCTGGACATGTCCCTGTGTGGCCTGCCCTAGGTGATCCTGCTTTGCAAGGGGAGTTGGATCAAATGATCTCTGGAGATCCCTTCCAACCCCCAACATTTTCTGATCCTCTGAACAAAGCTGGGGAAGGGTCTGAAGAAGGAGGAGGAGAGTCAGAAGAACTTGTGAGGAGCAGCTGAGGGACCTGGGAGTGTTGAGCCTGGAGAAAAGAAGGCAAAGGGAAGACCTTCTGGCTCTTTACAACTCTCTGAAAGAAGCTTGGAGCCAGGTGGTGGTTGGTCCCCTCTCGCAAGGAACAACTGACAGGACAAGAGGAAACAGCCCCGGGTTGCCCCAGGAGAGGTTCAGGTGGGACAAGAACAACAATTTCTGCCCCTTGAGGGTTGTCCAGGCCTGGCCCAGGCTGACCAAGACAATGGTGGAGTCCCCATACCTGAAGGGGTTTCAAAGCCATGAAGATATGGTACTGAGGGCCATGGTCTGGTGGTGTCCTGGCAGTGCTGGGTTAAGAGTTGGACTCCATGACCTTGGAGGTCTTCCCACCTTTAATGACTCCGTGATTCTCTCTCTAATTATAGATGTCACTGGAACACTATAGCTTCCAATGCTTCTCCTTCCCAGTGCCTAAGTTACTCCATGCTGAACCTCAGGCATGACTGTTGACAAGATGTTTGCTTGTTCCAGCAAACGGCACTTTCAGCACTGAACAAGGACAGGGAAACCATGGAAGCAGGTCAGAAGCTTCTGAGAAAAGGCTGGGATGTCCTACCTTGGGAGGGCTGAGCAGCAGCTGATGGAAATCCTTTAGCCTTGGTTCAATCCCATGGAGGATGCTGCTATTGACAGTGTAAGACCTTTCAAATCCCTGAGTGTATGAGTCCATCAGCCCTTCCACCCTGTGAGGGAGAGAAGCACAAGGGCACAGTTGACAAAATTATCAAATGTTCTTCAGTGTCATTGTCCATTTTGTCATTTTCTCTTGAAAAAGAAACTATGAGTAGGAAAAAAAGATCAGTTCCAGCTCCTGAAGCTAGTTACATAAGGATGGAAAAGGCCTCTGAGATCGAGTCCACCCTTCAAACCAACACCACCACAGCCATTAAACCATGTCCCAAAGTGCCATGCCCACATTTCTTGAACACCTGCACAGATGGGCACTCCACCACTGCCCTGGGCAACACAGGCCAGGTCTGGACAACCCTGAAGGGGCAGAAATCATTCTTCACATCCAACCTCAACTTTCCTTGAGGCAACCTGAGTCCATCTGCTCTTGTCATGTCACTCGGGAGAAGAATGTGGGGGCATATAAGGAAGCTGCCTGAGCAGCAAGAGACCTGATCAGAAAAGCCAAAGCTCATTTAGAATTACGTCTGGCCAGGGAGATCAAGGGGAACAGTAAAGTTTCTATAGGCACATTAATTGCAAAAGGAAAACTAAGGAAGGTGTGGGCCCCCTCAGAAAGGAAACAGGGAGAACTGGTGACAAGTGACATGGAGAAAGCCAAGGCTCTCAATGACTTCTTTACCTCAGTTTTCACTGGCAAGGGCTCCAGCTACACTCCTGGGGTCACAGAAGATAATGGCAGGGGCTGGAAGAAGGAACTGCCCACTGGAAGTGAAGATCAGGTTTGTGACCACCTGAAGAACTTGAGAGTGTACAAGTTCATGGGAGCCAATGGGATACACCCATGAGTACTGAGGGAACTGGCAGATGAGATCGCTAAACTGCCCAATTCCAAATGTCATGGCAGCTTGGTGAAGTTCCCACTGACTGGAAAAGGGGAAACAACAAGGGAAAGAACAATCCAGGGAGCTACAGGCCAGCAAGTCTCACCTCTGTGACTGGTAAGATCATGGAGCAGATTCCCCTGGAGACACTGCTGAGGCAGAAGAATCATGAAGAGGTGATTGGGTACAATCGACACAGCTTTACCAAGGGCAAATCATGCCTGACAAACCTGGTGGCCTTCTGTGACAAGGTCACAACATCAATAGACAAGGGGAGAGCAGCTGACATCACTTATCCAGACCTGAGCAAAGCCTTCAACACTGTCCCACACCAAATCCTGGTCTCCAAGCTGGTAAAACGTGGGTTTGATGGATGGACCACTCAGTGGATAAGGAACTGGCTTGACAGCTGCACCCAAAGAGTGTCTGTCAAGTGTCTGTCAAGTGTCCAAGTGGAGGTCAGTGACAAGTGGAGTCCCTCAAAGATCAACACTGGGACAAGTCTTGTTCAACATCTTCCTTGGTGACAGACAGTGGCACTGAGTGCACTCTCAGCAAGTTCACTGATGACACCAAGCTGTGTGGTACATGCTGGAGGGAAGAGATCCATCCAGAGGGACCTTGATGGGCTGGAGATGGGCCCATGCCAACCTCATGAGGCTCAACAAGACCAAGTGCAGAGTCCTGCATCTGGGCTGGGGCAATCCCAGCAATCAATATAGGTTGGGCAGTGACTGGTTTGAGAGCAGGCCTGAAGAAAAGGACTTGGGGGTGCTGGTGGATGAGAAGCTCAGTATGAGCTGCCAGTGGACACTTGCAGCCAAAGACCCAACCATATCCTGGGCTGCNAACAACCTTCTGCTCCTCACAATTTCTCCAGATCCCTCTCCTTCTCCAGACATTTCCCCAGCTTCGTTGTCCTTCTCTGGACCTGCTCCAGCCCCACAATGTTCTTGGAGTGAGAGTCCCAAAAGTGACCCCGGGATTCCAGATGTGGCCTCAAGGGGACGATCCCTGCCCTGCTCCTGCTGGCCACACCATTGCCGATCCAAGGCAGGATGCTGGTGCCCTTCTTGGTCACCTGGGCACACCCTGGCTCATCTCCAGCTGCTGTCACCAATGCCCCCAGGTCCTTTTCCATTGGACAGATTCCAGGCACTCTGCTCCAAGCCTGGAGCGTTGCATACAGTGCCTGGTGACCACCTTCAGCAAGCAAAATCCCACTCCTTCACTGGCCAAGTCTTCAAGAAATGAGTAGATGTGGCACTTGGGGACATGGTCCAGTGGTCATGGAGGTGCTGGGTAGAAGGTTGAACTTGATTTTGGAGGTCTTTTCCAATCTTAATGATTCTATGATCTCAACGTTTCAGTTTTGACTCTACACATGATTTTCTGACTAGCAACTTGTCTGCCCAGCGTCACCTTCTGTCCTCTCCAGCACCTCTTTCTGATCTTCCCTTAGTTCCTTCACTCCTCATTTTTTGCCTCTGGAATTCTTCTCCTCCAAAGAAATCTAGAAAGCTGAGGACAGACTTTTGAGCGGGGCCTACTGTGACAACACAAGGGGTGATGGTTTGAACAAAAAGAAGGAGTTTTAGACTGGAAAGGAGATGATACTCTTCACCATGGGAGTGGTGAGAATCTGTCCCAGGTTTCCCAGAGAGATGGGAGATGTTCCATCTCTGGAACCTTCCTGGGCAGGTTGGTTGGGCCTCTGAGCAACCTGTTCCAGTTGCAGATGTCCCTGCTGACTGCAGGGGAGTTGGACTGGATGACTTTTGAAGATCCCTGATTTCATAATTCTTTGATCCATCACAACAGTCTCAGGTGCCTCAGTTTCTCCTCCACCATGGGCCTAGTAGCAGGACAGGTGGTTCTATGGTTCTCCCTTTCTCCTCAGAATTGCCTTTTGCCTATTCTCTCCCTTACCTTCATGAAATCCAATAAAAGGTGGAGATCATATCTACAGTCATGGATCTGCAGACACCATCACACAGACCATGATGATGGAGCAGCTCCCATTCCTTCTGCACACATTCTGTCAGATCTCTGCTCTCAGACATGCAACAGAACCGAAGAACCCATTGAAGGCCCAGTTGCCAAGTGGTTAACCAACCATGAGGTGCACCTACAGCATCAAAAACCCAAACAGCTTTTTTTTTCTGCTCATTTCTAGAGAGAACTTCATATCGAACCCCCCAAATGTCCTTTTCCCCCCCACCCTCAGCTAGATCTAGACTGGAGCTGCTCGAAGTCTTCAAAGCCAACTCACCCAGAGCGCCTCGTTTCCAGCAACGTCAGAAGAACTTGGGTTCCATTCACTATGCAATTTTCTGTCTGTTCTCCATCAAACATGTTCTTCAGGAGCTGCTCCACACACTCCTGCCTGTTGGATGGACACACACACATCAGCAAGGGTAGAATAAGAAGTGTTGGACAGTTGTTGTCATCACAACACACCCAATTTTGGGTCTTCTAAGAGGAGAAGAAAACAAAAGATGTATTTTTGATTACTGAGACAGAAAAAAAATCTGTTCTTCTAGAAAGTCTCAGATAACTCATAGCAAGGCCAGGTTGGATGAGGTCTTGATCAGCCTGATCTACTTGAAGATGTCCCTGCTCATGGAAGAGGGGTTGGACAAGATGTTTTTTAAGGTCCCTCCCAACCCAAACCAGTTTGTGGTCTATGATAAGAATGGGTCTACACCAAGTTTCTGAGCTTGTCTGTTCATGACTAAGGCAGGAGGTGGTTTTAGACATCCAGACCCCAAAATGAACTGATGTCCTCCTTTACCAACAGGACAGAGTTCTGAGTTAAACATGGGAAGAAGCTCAGTCAAGCTAACTTATCAGCTATGAAGCTAGGAAGTTTGCAGATGACACCAAGCTGGGTGGGATGTCAATCCACTGAAGGGTTGGAGGTTCTACAGAAGGATCTGTCCAAGCTGGATCCATGGAACCACCTGAGATCCAGTTGGTACCCCACTGCCCCTTGTCCTGTCACTGGGCACCACTGACAAGAGTCTGGTCTCACTCTTTAGCTCTTGCTGAGCACTGAGCAGATTCCCTCTCAGGCTGTTCTTCTCCAGCCACAACAGCCCCAGGATTCTCAGCCTTTGCTCCTCACACAGATGCTCCAGGCCTCTCAGCACCTTCCCAGCCTCCACTGGACTCTCCCCAGTAGCTCCCAGTCTCTCTGGAACTGGAGAGCCCAGAGCTGGACCTAGGACTCCAGCTATGGCCTCATTAGGGCAGAATAGAGGGGGAGGAGAACCTTCCTTGATCTGCTGGCATCACTCTTCTTCATGCCCCTCAGGACACCATTGGCCTTCTTGGCCATGAGGTCACGTTGCTGGATCATGGGCAGTGCTTAGCTTCATCTCTCTCTCCCATTTCTTTTCCTGTGCACATTTTGGGGCTGTCAATGACACTCTTCCAAATCCCAGCACTCAGCAAGTGCCCTTCTGGACCCTCCAAGTCCTGCACCAATCTCCGAATGCACCTTCACAGCCTCATTTTCTGTCTTCTCTGCCCTTTGCCACAAGCTCATCTCCATTTTTATAAATAAAAGATGACAAAAAATCTGTGAAACCCATGAATAATGCAGGAAATGAAGTAATTTGCATGAAGAACATCTAAACACCACTCCACCAGCAGAAGAAGTGGGGTAGGATCGTGAAAAGCGGTTGGTGGTGATTAACTGGATTGAGGTTTATCAAGAACTAGTGAAAATGGAGATGTGATCTTGAATGCAGAACCTTGGCCATGGTTTCTCCTTGCGCTGGCTGAGCATTAATTCATAGAGCCATGGAATGGGTTGGGTTGGAAGGGACCTTTCAAGACCACCTTCCAAGCCCCCACCACGGGCAAGGACACCTCCTGCTACAACAGGTTGCTCAAGGTCCCATCCAACTTGGCCTTGAACACCTCCAGGGATCAGGGATCTACAGCCTCCCTGGGCAACCTGTTTCAGTGTCAGAGAACTACCCGGAGATCAAGACTGCTCAGAAGGGGGCAAGGGAAGCCATGAGCTGTGGGACCTTCACCAGAGTGACAAATCACTTTTCACAGAATCATTTTGGTTGGAACAGGACCTTGAGATCATTGAGTGCAGCTGCTGACCCAATACTACCATGGCCATTAAACCCTGTCCCAAAGGGCCATGTCCACATGGAGTTTTTGAGTCCTGATCCCCTGCAGCCCCCACCAGCGTCAAACATCTTGAGAGCACAGAGTTTGTAAGGCTGAAAGACTGAGAGCCAGCATTGCAGGGAGGTTTGTCTCTTGGTGCTGCTTGGAGTGTGAGATCCTGCCCAGCTGGCTCATGGAATCACAGAACTGATGGGGCTGGAAATACCTTGAAGACCATCAAGTCCAACCCTTAACCCAGCACTGCCAGGACACCACCAAACCATGGCCCCCCCAGCACCACATCTCCACAGCTCTGGAAGCCCTCCAAGGTTGGGGACTCCACCATTGCCCTGGACAATCCTCAAGGGGCAGAAGTTGTTCCTCACATCCAACCTGGACCTCCCATGGGGCAACCTGAGGCTGCTTTCTCTTGTCCTGTTGTCCCTTGGGAGAAGAGACCAACCCCAACCTGGCTTCAGCCTCTTCACAAGGAGTTGTAGAGAGACAGGTCTCCCCTCAGCCTCCTTTTCTCCAGACTCAACAACCCAATGTTCCTCAGCTGCTCCTCACAAGTTCCCCACACACTTCTTATAGCATCATAGAATGGTACGATTGGAAGGGACTTCAAAGATCATCTAGTTCCAACCCCCTGCCACAGGCAGGGACATCTCCCACTAGTACAGGTCACTCAAAGCCTCGTCCAAACTGGCCTTGAACACCTCCAGGGAGGGAGCAGCCACAATCTCCCTGGGCAACCTGTTCCAGTGTCTCACCACCCTCACTGGAAAGAACTTCCTCCTAACATCCAGTCCAAATCTCCCTTCTGCCAGTTTAAACCCACTGCCCCTCGTCCTGTCATTACAAGACCTTGTCAATAGTCCCTCCCCAGCCTTCCTGTAGGCCCCCTTCACATACTGGAAGGCTACTATAAGGTCTCTTCAAAGCCTTCTCTTCTCCAGGCTGAAGAACCCCAACTCTTGTAGCCTGTCCTCATAGCAGAGCTGCTGCAGCCCTCTGAGCATCTTCGTGGCCCTCCTCTGGACCTGCTCCAACACTTCCATGTCCTTCCTGTGCTGGAGGCTCCAGAACTGCACACAGTACACCAGATGGGGTCTGAGGAGAGCAGAGCAAAGGGGCAGAATCCCCTCCCTTGCCCTGCTGGCCACACTGCTCTTGATGCAGCCCAGCACTCGGCTGCTGTCTGGGCTGCATGCGCACACTGCAGGCTCATGTTGAGCTTTTCATCAACGCAGACCCCCAGGTCCTTTTCCTCAGGGCTGCTCTCCAGCCATTCCCTACTCAGTCTTCTCCAGACCCTTCTCCAGCTTCACTGCCTTTTCTAGACCCAGGCCAGGGGAGGTACAAGCTGGAGATAAGGAACAATTTCTTTACTGCAAGAGTGGTCAGGAATTGGAATAGGCTGCTCAGGGACACAGTAGTGTCACCATCCCTGGAGGTCTTCAAAAAACATGCAGCCATGGCTCTTTGGGAACACAGTTTAGTGGGCATGGTGGTGTTGGGCTGACAGGTGGACTTTAGATCTTAGAGGTCTTTTCAAGCTCAATGGTTCTATGATTCTGTTTTAAATGTGTGACACAGAAGTCAAGTCAAGCAAAGGTGGACATGCAGCAGTTGTGCCTCCAGAGGTGGCAGTAGGTGACAATACCAGCAGCAATGTCATCAGGACCAGTGCCACCAGTACTTACGATTCCAGTGCTGTGAGAAGTGGATCAGGCTCAGGCATTTCCTGGAGCTGATTGCTCTGGTCTCTGCTCAACCTGATGATGTCACACAGGGTCTGGGAAGCGTTGGATTGCCTCTGTAAAGGTGGAGAGAAGATGACATTTCAGCGCTAACCTCTCTGTTTGGCTTGTTCTGGCCCTCAGAGACAATTTAATGTTGCTGAGAAGGCAAAAATCCCAAGAACCCAGAAGTTCTCAAGAAGATGATTCACCACAACACCCTCCTCTCTACACTGGAGAGAGACGGATTTGATGGGTGGGTTGGTCAGTGGATAAGGAGTTGTTTGGATGGCTGCATCCAAAGGGTAGCGATCAACTGGTCCAGACGGAGATGGGTGACAAGGCTGTCCCTCAGGGGTCCACACCGGGACCAGTGCTGCTCAGTATCTTCATCACTGACATGGACAGAGGGATCAAGATGAGTGGCAAATCTGGCATGGCTGAGGGACCTGGACAGGCTGAAGAAATGGGCTCAGGAGAACCTCATGAAGTTCAACCAGGTCAAGTGAAAGGGTGGAGGATGAAGGGGTGGAGAACAGCCCCTGTGGAGAAGGACTTGGTGGTGGGTGAGAAGCTGAACATGAGCCACCAATGGGCATCTGCAGCCCAGAAGACCAATGGTATCCTGGGCTGCATCAGAAGCTGTGTGGTCAGCAGACGGAGAGAGGTCTCTGCCCCTCTGCTCTGGTGAAATTGGTGGTAAAAACTCCAAAGCTGCTTGGAAGTACAACCAAATGTTCTGAGATTGAGCAACCAGAGGACGTGATGTCCATTCACACACACCATCCCTCATCGTCTCCTTCCATAAGTCACCTGGGCATTGACCAAGACAAAGAGAGCCTTCTGGACCTCACAGGACCCACCGCCCACAAAGACAAAGCTCCATCTTGACATACTCACATCCTCATCCTGGCTTGAATGGATCAGTTCCACCAGTCTCTGGATGATCTTGGCTTCATTGAGCCACTGAAGGGAAGAGAAGGGGGAGAAAAGCCTGGTTTGACACCAGAGAACTCCAGACAAGAAGGTCTTTTGATAAGCTTTGCATGACACAAGCTCTTCTAGAAGGGCAGCCTTTCCTCCTAGCTCATCACCAAAGCCACAGGTAGGACACAAGGCCCCCGAGGCACTGAGATGTTGATTTCCATCGACATGTACAGGCTGCCCATGGAACTCAGGTGGAAAATATAGACACTGTCCCATCTCCAGCAGCAGCTTCACTACCCACATGTTCTTCTCCAACCACTTCCTACTCTACAGCCTCATTGCTGTTTGCACCAAAGAGGTCCTCAGACCAGGTGACACCACAGTGCTGTTGTTGTGCCACTTCCTCATTTTAAGGCAGCCTCAGACTACTTCCTCTTCCTAGCTCAGGCTTTATCTGCCTACCTCCAGTATCTTCTGACCACATGCAAACCAAGCAGGCCACCTGCAAATGACACCTTCCAGCTCCTCCCAGCCCAGCGTCTTCCTCTATGGGCTTCAGGCCAGGCAAAGTGGTGGATGCCCTACCATCAACCAAACCAATCAGTCAGATCACACTAAGGGGTTCCCAGCTGCTTTGGAACTGATTAACCAAACGTTAATTAAAAGCTAAAGAGCCTGTGGAGGTATCTTAAATGATAGCATCTTCAAATGAGTCATGGGAGAAAATGAACTGGCTCCTGCTCTCCCCTTCTATCTCAGAAGGTTCCATGCAGATCCTGTCCCCTGGAAAGCTCATTAGTATGTTCTCTATTCATAGGATTTTAACTATGATCCCTCTGTTGGCCCCAGCTTTGCTCCAAGAACCTTCCTACAGATTTTATAGTCATTAAGGATGGAAAAGATCTCTGAGATCATCAAAGTCTAATGATTGACCCAACACCACCACAGCCATTAAACCATGTCCTCAAGTGCCATGTCCAAACATTTCTTGAGCACCTCCAGAGATGGTGACTCCATCACCTCCCTGGGGAGTCTGGTCCAATGCCTGACCACTCCCTCATCCTCTGCTCTGCAACTCCACAGTGAGTACAATGTAGATCTGACTCTAAAAATTCCAGATGACCATTTTTGGTGACTTTGCCTACAAACAACACTGTTGTTCTCCTAACAAGTCTGAAGTATCTGACTTTGTCTCCTTTCTGGTGCCCATCACTATTGCAAAACCATTCATGATACCCAAAAACCTTCTCAGCACACCGTTGGGAAACCAAAGAGCTCATTCAAAACCATGTTTTCAGATGCAGCTTCTGCAATTTCTTCTTCCCAACATCCACTTTACCCAAGTTAAAATAACCTGGGTTCCTAAGACATTGCTCCTCTCCAGACCCTCCATCAACCCACCTCTTTGGATCCCCATCAGTTTCTCCACCAACCCATCTCCTCAGATGCCCACCAGTCCCCCCACCAAACCACCTCTCCAGATGCCCTCCAGTCCCTCCACCAACCCCTCTCTCCAGATCCCCACCAGTCTCTCCACCAACCCATCTCTTCATGTTCTTTCACTGGTTCCTAGCTTTCCAGCACCAAAACTAAACTCCTGAACCTTGTTCTAAAGACCATCACAGCAGCTCAGAGTTGCTGAGTGTCAATACATTCCTCTTGTCATCTCTATGCCACTAGTAGACTGAGTGATCTCCAGATGTCCCTTTTCACCTCACCATGCTGGGACTGGGGGATTCTGCGGAAACAAAGTCCAACCGAAACACTGCTGAAATCAGAGGAGCAGTATAAAAATCTGGTGAATTAAGAAGCAGCCAGGAAACCTAGAAGAACACCAGTTCCTATGTCTTGAGTCTGCTGTTGATGAGTGTTAACCTTCATAAGAGAAGGAACATTCTGTAACTCGCTCCTCAAAGAGAAACTGTGATGCTTACAGGTCTTAACCACTTGGACCTACAAACAGCTTTACTCTCAGCATCTCAGAGAACCATGGAATGGTTTGGGTTGGAAGGGACCTCAAAGATTATCTAGTCCAACCCCACCCTGGAACAGGTTGCCTAGGGAGGTGGCTGAGGCCCCATGCCTGTAGATATTCAAGGTCAGGCTCCACGTGGCTCTGGCCATCCTGATCTAGTTGAGGATGCCGCTGCTTGCCGCAGAGGGGGTTGGACTAGATGACCTTTGGAAGTCCCTTCCAACCCAGACCATTCTATGGTTCTATGACTCAAGGTCACTTCCAACCCAACCTAAACCTCCTACTAGACCAGGCCTTGGGAGTCACACAAGAACCACAGCTCCTCTTTGGCGCCTTCCGATTAGGGAGCTTCTGCTCAACTGCTGCTGGGGAGCACCTGGATCAAGCACCACAGAACCAGTGGGATGTGGCAAACTGCTCCAGGCAAACTGGGACTTGGCAGTTGACAAGGCAGGGGGCATGGAAGGGGGTGCGGAGGTGCAGCTCGAGGCTGTGCAGGGCAGTGACATTGGTGCAACCACAGTGGTGAGACATGCAAGAGGGCACAGTCCCCATCTCCGGCTGCACCAACTCTACCTGGGACATGGAAGGCTTCAAATCTACATGGACACCTTGAGAGAGGTCATAGTCTGTCAGATCCCAGGCTTCAGGAAATGCCTGGAGCTTCTTGGTGGAGATAATATCCCTCACTCACAGCAGATGTGCTCTTATCAAGAGACAACACCCTGAGAAGAGTGTTGCCAGCAGGTCAAGAGAGGTTCTCTTCCACCTCTGTTTTACCCCAGGGAGGCCACAGCTGGAGTCCTGGGTCCCATTTCAGAGAGACTGAGAGCTAACTGGAGAGAGTCCAGTGGAGGCTGGGAAGCTGCTGAGGGGCCAGGAGGATCTCTGTGAGGAAGAAAGGCTGAGAGACCTGGGATAACAAGTACCACATTCTCCTGATGACCAAGGAAACCATGTCAGGTCTGAGGTGTAACCCACTCTGCAGCCCAAAGACGGGGTTTGGTGGTGAGCTGTCAGTAACGACAGCTGAGCCATGGTGGGGTCTCTCCCCCAGACTTGAGTCAAGACAACAGGCTGAGGGTTCCACCGCAGAAGCTATGACTTTCTTTGGGCAAGAATGAGAAGATGATGGAGAGCAGAAGAGATCTCCACAATAACTGGATGCACTTTACAGCAATTCCCAGCACACACCAGCAACATCAGATGTGGAGTCTTCCCACAGTGGCTGTGTCTCCTGGTCTCATGTAGACAGAAGAGAGACCTCTTTGATGCCACTCATCAGACCTGATGTTACAAATGCTTGAAAAAGTGACCCACATCTGAACTTTCCTGCTGTTCAAGAAGGAAATGATCCAGAGTCAACATTGCTCCTCTCCCAAATCCACAGAGACACTTCAGGATCAAAGAGAACATCCCATCATCCACCTGCACCATGGCAGCTTTCCCCAAGGATAGCAAAATGGAGGTTCTTGAAGGCTGAGTTTGCTGGAAGGAGCGTCCTTAGAGGCTTCTGATGAAGTCTTTTCAGCTGTTAAAGTCCAGAAATCAGCAGAAAACAGGGCTCAGGGCTGGAAAGACGCAAGGTACACGACAGAGATTTCCTTCATCACACCTACCGATGGATCTGGAGGCTTCCTTGGAGAGTGGTGCTTCTGTCCAACTCATAGACTGGTCTGGGTTGAAGGGACCTTTCAAGGTCATCCAGTCCAACCCCCCAGCAGTCAGCAGGGACATCTGTAACTAGAGCAGGTTGCTCAGAGCCCCAGACAACCTGACCTGGAATGGTTCCACGGATGGGGAACCTCCCACCTCTCTGGTCAACCTAGGCCAGGCTCTCACCACCCTCAGTGTTAAAAGCTTTGAAGGTCCTTTCAACCTAAACCATTTCATCACCTCAGAGGGGCAGAAAGGTTCTGGGGAAAACAAGATGAGTCCTACTCCAGTGACTCCTGGAGGCTTTTGGCCATCCTTGCTTTTCTGTCTCCTCCTTCCCTTGAGGCCATGCCTCAGTTTCCCTTCCGTGGCAAGAGATTCCAGGTGGACGTTGTGCCAACATAGGAACTCAGTCTGGAGAGCTTAATGCTTCTCAGCCTGGACCATTCTGAAACACATTTCATGGAACCATGGAATGATTTGAGTTGGAAGGGACCTTCAAGGGTCATCCAGCTCTAACCCCCTGCAGTTAGCAGGGACATCCCCAACTATAGCAAGTTGCCCAGAGCCTCAGTCCAGGGATGGGGACTCCATCACAGATCTAGGCAATCACCCTCACTGTAAAGAATTTCCTCCTAACGTCCAACCTAAATCTACTCTATTCTACTTTCAAAACACTCTCCCTTGTCCTAGTGCTTATCGGGACAGAACTATGGAGGACCACCATGTGCTGGCAAGGGATTTTCCTGATGGAACAACTCTCCAGAACAACAAAAACGAGCTCCATGAGCAGTCATGCCTGATGAGATGGAAATGAAGGATGATCATGTTTTCTTCTTGACTGTAGGTCCTCAATTACAGGTCAAGAAAGAGCAAAACCACCACAAATTGGACTTGTCAAACAGTTTAAGAATAATTAAAGTGGCACTACCAGCTTCTCTCTGCTCATCCAGTTACCTTCTGCAGTTTTCTCTACCCTTAGTCCTGCACGAGTCCATGCCAACACGCCCCCCTCCCAAATCAAGGATCTGAGCTGTTGATAAGAGTCTGGGCAAAAACACAAATAATGCAAAAGGTTCTCAGGTGGATCAACTCCCAACTCCATGTCACCTGAAACAATCCCTGAACCCCAGCACAGGAGGGTGGGAAGGGACCTCTGAAGATCATGCAGTCCAACTTTCCTGCTCCAGCAGGGGCACCCACAGCAGCTTGCCCAGCGTCACAACAGCCAGGTGGGGCTGGAAGCTCTCCAGACAAGGAGACTCCACAACCTCTCTGGGCAGCCTGCAACAGGGCTCTGCCACCCTCACAGCCAACAAGCTGCTTCTGATGGAACCTCCTGGGCTCCAACTGGTGCCTGTTGTCCCTTGTCTTGTCACTGGGCACCACTGGTAAGTGTCTGCCTCCATCCTCTTGTCCCCCACCCTTTAGTTCTTGCTGAGCATTGAGAAGATCCCCTCTCAGGCTGCTCTTCTCCAGGCTCAACACAGTGAAGAATGAAACCAGTTATTGTCCCAGATCACGAGCCTGAACTTCTGAATGCTGATGAAGACCACAAATTCCCTTCCTGAAAGTTCTCCAGCACACCCAGCTCCAGCAAACAGCAGTTGTCCCATGGAAAAATGAGTTCAAGGCTCTCTTCTGCCAGGAACTGAACAAGCTGCTTCTGCCATGTTAGCCACCAACAAGCTAAAGTACCAAAAATAACGAACGTGTGGACTCCAGAGCTCAGCAAAGTATTTTTCAGGATCCACTCTCATACTAAATGACCAAAACCTTCAATTTTTAAGGCAAAGCCAACCAACCCCCCCAACACACACCACATTCCCAGTGTTGTAAGGCCCAAACCCAAGCAGATTCTCACATTTAGCACTTCCTGCCGTAGACTGGCGGGCTCCACGCAGCTGATGAGACGAAGCAGGAGGTCCATCATGGCCGATGTATCGATGTGCTTGAGCACCAGGCTAATAAATTTGTCTTTTTTCCTTAAAAATGCAATCACCTATAAAGGATAAAGGTCATCAGATGGTGGCACAACCTGCAATCATGGTAACACAGAGCTTCCTATGCTGCACCTCATGGTAGTAACCAACCTTGAGGCAAAATGGCTTCTACACTGAGAACTTCTCAACAGGAAGAAAGAAAAACTCATTTCAATGTAAAACTAAATCACATCTTTAGAGCTGCCTTTTCTTTACTCCATGCCCATTCGAAGAAAGCATTGAGGAGCTGGTGAAGTTGGAGAAGATTCCATTCAACTAAGGGGCTCTGAAGGCCTTCCTTTAGAAGGTCAGTTTTGAGTTGGAAGTTTAGTATTTGGTTCATGTCTCCAGCACCTGCATCCCAGGCATGAGCCTGAGGCACCTTTTAGGTAATGAGATGATTCTGGGCAATCGCAGAATGGTTTGGGTCCCAGAAGACCTTAAAGATCATCCAGTCCAACCGTTCTCTAACTCTACCAAGGATGGTGCTAAACCATGGCCCTCGGCACCACCATAGCTTTGAAACCCCTCCAGGGATGGGGACTCCACCACCTCCTCTAGGAGCCTGCTCCAGTCTTTGAGAAGCCTTTAAGTGAAGAAATTTCTTCTGATGTCCAACCTAAACCTCCCCTGGGCCAACTTGAGGTCATCTCCTCTTGTCCTGTCCCCTGTTCCTTGGGAGAACAGACCAACCCCCACCTGACTCCAGCCTCCTTTCAGGGAACTGTAGAGTCAGGAGGTCTCCCCTCAGCCTCCTCTTCTCCAGGCTTGATAACCACAGGTCCCTCAGCTACTCCTCACAAGTCCTCCAGACCCTTCTCCTTCTTTTCCAGACCCTTTCCCAGCTTCACTGCCCTTCTCTGGACCTGCTCCAGACCCTCAATGTCCTTCTTGGAGTGAGGACAATCATCGATATGCCTCAGGATTAAAAAAAAAGCTTTAGCTGTGGCACAGGAACATCTCAGCTACTGCAGACCTGAAAGTACACAAAGGTGTCTTGTTGAGGCACCACCTCCCTCAATTGGGAAACCCCAAGAACTCTTCAATCTACTCTTCCAAGTGCAACCTTGAAAAGCCCAGCGAGCTATTTTTCAACTCTAAGAGAAGAAGGAGATCTTAGGAGGGCAGCAAAGGTCCCACCACACAACCCAGACAGTGAATTCATTGGTGCTTACGTAGCAGGACAAATCTAATCACTACCTGTTCCGTTTTTCTTGCAATGAGATTCCCAATTGTCTTACTGAAGAAACTGGCAAGCAAAGGGTTCAGAGGAGGCTCTCGGTCCAAGAAGTCGTAGAGGATGTTCAGTAGAGTTTCATCCCCTCCCAGCTTGTCGTTGATCTGTGGCACGTCCGAGGTCAGCAGTTCGCAGGCTGTGTTGGGATATCTGCAAGGAGAAAAGAGGAGCAACTAAAGGTGAAAGGAGAACTCTCAGGAAGATCACAGAATCACATTAGAGGTTGGAAGGGACCTCCTGAAATCATCCAGTCCAACTCCTCTGCCAAGCCAGGATCCCCTAGGGTAGTTCACACAGGAATGCATCCAGTTGGGTTCTGAAAGCCTCCAGAGAAAGAGACTCTACAACCTCTCTGGGCAGCCTGTTCCTCACCCTCACTGTAAAAGTTGTTTCTCCTCATCTTGAGCTGAAACCTTCTTTGTTCCAATTTGTAGCTGTTGCTCCTTTTCAAATTCCTGCTGACCAGCACAGTAAGACAAGGAGCAAAGGCCTTCTCTTCAACTTAGGAAAAGGAGGAGGGAGAGGAGCAGGAGGAGATGGACAAAGATATTTAGAAGGAGGTGAAGGAAGAGATGGAGAATGAGCAGGTGGAGGAAGAGACTTAGGAGGAGGTGTGACGAGGTGGTGGAGGAGATGGCGAAGGAGGAGGCAGCAAACCAATACCTACTTGAAGCGGACCTTCTCATCCATATCCACAGGGGGTTCATGGGTGATGAGGTTGACCAGCTCCTCCATGCAGTGCTGCTGGCAGAGGAAGTCCAGCAGCTTGCGGTTCTGAGCCTTGCACTCCTGTAAGATGTCATCTTCATCCATCAGCTCGTGAAGTGTCACATCTTCTTTATCAAGTAGCTTGTCCACATGAGATGTTGTGTTCAAATCAAACTTCCAGAACATGTTGATGGGACACAACTGGCTGTGATGGAGAAAAAAATAGGAGTCAAGCTTTGGTATTCATCATTCTGAGCAGAGAAGCTGAATCATGGACTCATGGAATGGGTTGGGACGAAGGGACTTTCAGAGGTCATCCAGTCCAACCCCCTCTGCAGTCAGCAGGGACACCTGCAACTAGAGCAGGTTGCTCAGAGCCACAAACAACCTGACCTGCCATGTTTCAGGGATGGGGCATCTCCCATCTCTTTGGGCAACCTGGGACAGGGTCTCACCACCCTCACAGTGAAGAACATCTCTCCACTCTGGAAATCCCTCCAGCCGTCACTCCCTTGTCCTGTCACAACAGGCCCTCAAAAGTCTGCCCCCAGCTTTCTGCTCAACTCCTTGATGTCCTGAAAGGCCACCATAAGGTCTCTCCTCTCAGCCTTTCCTCCTCACAGAGGTGATCCAGGCCCCTCAGCAGCTTCCCAGCCTCCACCGGATTCTCTCCAGTAGCTCTCAGTCTCTCTTCAAAGGAGGAATCCAGAACTGGACCCAGTTCTCCAGCTGTGGCCTCATTCGAGCAGAGTAGAGGGGTAGGAGAACCTCCCTTGACCTTGCTGGCCACATTCTTCTCCATGTCCCAACAGGAGACCCCTGGACCTCTTGGCCACCAGGACATGTTGCTGGCCCATGGGCAACTTCTTGTCTACCAGCACTCTCAGGTCCTTTTCTGTTGAGCTACTTCCTAGCAGGTCACCCCTCACTTGTACTGCTGCAGGAGGTAGAACTCAAAACCAGGAGGAGGAATTAAAGGAATTACCTCCTCTTCTGTGATGTCCAGGATCTCAAGTCCTTGAGGCTGATGAATGCAAACCCTCCCCACCACCTCCTTCCCACACAGATGTTTCACATGGACCCTCTACATCATTCCAAGTAAATCCAAAAGGATTTTGACCCAGTTCTTGGCAAAAACGGCCAAGCAAGCTGCTACATGGAACTAAAACCACGAATTAAAGCCAACTTCAGGTGGAGTCACATCCCACAAAAAAAGGTGAAGTCACCTTATGCACAACAGATATCAAATCCTGCCCCATCCTCACTTTTTGCCAACTCCAAGTCTCCCTAGCAGTGCCTGAAGGCCCTTGGACCAAGCAGGGTCTCTCAGTGCCACTTACAAGGAGCTGAGATCACCCCCTTTGATGTCGCCCCTCAGCATCTGCTGAACTTTAAGGAGCCCTCAGCACGTGGCCAGGATTTTCAGAGGAAGTTTCGGCAGGAGTAAGAATTCTCTCTCTGAGACGTTTCTGGCTAAATATGGAGTGCTGGACTTGTTACCCATCCTCAGCCCACCCTGAGCTTGTTTGTTACCCTCAGCTTCCTCTCTGAGCTCTGCTCATTCTGGTTTTTGAGTCACCATCAGGTTCTGCTGCCATTCAATGCGACCAGGCCAGGTGGAGAGTTGGGGAGAGGAACCTCATGAAGTGCAACCAGAGCAAGTGTAGGGTCCTGACCCTGGAAAGGAACAGCCCCCAGTACCAGTACAGGAGAGAGGTGACCTGCTGGAAAGCAGCTTTGTGGAGAAGGACCTGGCAGTGCTGGGAAGACAAGCTGCCCAGGAGCCAGCAATGTGCCCTGGGAGCCAAGAAGGCCAAGGATGTCCTGGGGAACATGAAGAAGAGCATGGCCAGCAGGTCAAAAGAGATTCTCTTGCTGCTCTACTCTGTGGTGAGGCCCACTGGAGTTCTGGATCCAATTCTGGACTCCCCACTTTCAGAGAGACTAGAAGCTGCTGGAGAGAGTCCAGAGGAGACTGGGAAGCTGCTGAGAGGCTTGGAACATCTCTGTGAGTATCAAGGGCTGAGAGTCCTGGGGCCGTGGAGCCTGGAGAAGAGCAGCTTGAGAGGGGATCTGCTCAATACTCAGCAAGAGCTGAAAGACGGGGCAAGAGGATGGGTCCAGACCCTCACCAGTGGTGCCCAGTGACAGGACAATGGGCACAAACTGGAACCCAGGAGGTTCCATCTAAATGTAAGGAAAAAAGTTTACCTTAAGGGTGGTTGAGCCCTGGAGCAGGCTGCCCAGAGAAGTAGTGGAGTCTCCTTGTCTGGAAAGCTTCCAGACAGGCCACTGTGATTCTGGGCAGCCTGCTGTGGGAGACCCTGAAGGAACAGGGTGGGTTAGAGTGGGTGAGCTCCAGAGGTTCCTTCCCGCTCCATCATGCTGGGATTGGGGAATGCTGTGCATATGAGCTATCAGAGTGCAGCATTCCCAGATGCTCTGTCCCTCAGCATGTGATTCCAGAACTCAGGATCACAGCTATTTTAACCTCCTCCACATCCCAAGATTCTCAGCAGCAGTAACATTTTTGCTCCGATCATTCATTATTTTTTTTTTTGCTTCTTCCAGTTTCCAAAAATGGTACCAGGCCTGGTCCTCTGCCAGTTCCACCACTTGCATAACTACACCCAAGACAGAACTTTGGCCTGATCACATAACACAGCAGTTCTTCCTCCAGGAAGGTGAAGAAGGGGCCATTGCTTTCCAGCCATCAGAACGGGACAATTAAAAAAGGTAGAAAGCCCACATTTTTATTCTGTGTTGAAAGATCTGGGCTCCTTGTAGGGCATCTTCCACACTGCACCCTTAACTGAAAGGCTGATAGGAACTGCTGAATGGAATCACTTAGGTTGGGAAAGATGTCAAAGATGATGGAGTCCAATCCTTGCCCCAGCACTGCCAGGGCATCATCAAACCACGGCCCTCAGCATCACATCTCTGTGGCTTTGAAACCCCTCCAGGGATGGGGACTCCACCACTGCCCTGGGCAGCCTGGGCCAGGCCTGGACAACACTCAAGGAACAGAAATTGTTCCTCACGTCCAACCTAAACCTTCCCTGAGACAACTTGAGGCCATTTCCTCTTGTCTTGTCAGTTGTTCCTTGGGAGAAGACACCAACCCCCACCTGGTTCTAGCCTCCTTTCAAGGAGCTGTAGAGAGCCAAAAGATCTCCTCTCAACCTCCTCTTCTCCAGGCTCAGCAATCCCAGATCCCTCAGTTGCTCCTCAAGTTCTCCAGACCCTGCTCCTCCTTCTCCAGACTCCTCCCCAGCTCTGTTGCCCTTCTCTGGACCTGTCTCAGCCCCACAATGTCCTTCTTGAAGTTAGGGGTCCAAAACTGACCCCAGGATTCCAGGTGTGGCCTTGGCAGTGTCCAGTATAAGGGGACAATCCCTGTCCTGCTCCTCCTGGCCACACCATTGCTGATCCAAACTAGGATGCTGGTGGCCTTTTTGTCCACCTGGGCACATGCTGGTTCATCTCTAGCCACTGCTGACCAAACCTCCCAGGTCCATTCCCACCCTCTCAAGCCAGCCCATCCCCACCTGGAGCCTTGATAGGGTTGGTGTGACCCAAGAAGGGAACACAGCACTCAGCCTTGGTGAACCTCTGGAGCTGTTCCAGTCAAGTCTATCTAGGAACAAATCACTCAGGTCAAGTTCTGGCATTTCACAAGAGCTTCTGCAGTGTCCCTCCAGCTCCTGAAGACACCCTCAAGGAAGCGAATTTGTGAGCTGGGAGCAGGCATCTGAATTGCCAACCCAGGTGACACTGTGGTGACAGAAATGCTGCTTGGCTGGAAAGTGTGTTCCTCACAAAGTGTTCTGCAGATATTTTTATCTACCTCTGCTTCCTTCTAAATTCACCAAGTGAAGAGCTGCAAGAAAGGACCTTAAATGAGGAGTGTTTGGATGCACTCATAACCCAAAGACAGAAACGTTCTCTACGTACAGGTGGAAAAGACACCTAAATCTCACTTTTCAAGCTCAAATCCATCATAAATCTGTCAACTGATGGGTTTTCAGACCTTCTACTCTGAGGAGATGGCCTTAGGAAAGGAAGATGAATCTTCTACCAGCACAGTCCCTTTTCCAGCCTTCTAAACTAAAGCTAGTGAGGAGGTTGGGCAGGCACTGGAAGAGAAGCTGGTGAAGGGTCTGGAGAAGGCGAAAGGTCTAGGGAACTTGTGAGGAGCAGCTGAGGGACCTGGGGTTGGTGAGCCTGGAGAAAAAGAGGCTGTGGGAAGATCTTTTGGATCTCTACGACTCCCTGAAAGGAAGCTGGAGCCAGGTGGGGGTTGATCTCTTCTCCCAAGGAACAACCAACAGGACAAGAGGAAATGGCCTCAAGTTCGCTGAGGGGAGGTTTAGGTTGGGCATCAGAAGAAACTTCTTCACTTAAAGGCTTCTCAAAGACTGGAGGAGGCTCCTAGGGGAGGTGGCTGAACCCCCATCCCTGAAGGGGTTTTGAAGCCATGTAGATGTGGTGCTGAGGGACATGGTTTAGCAGCAGCCCTTGCAGAGTATGGTTGGACTTGCTCTTTAAAATCTTCTCCAACCAAAACAATTCTGTGATTCTATGTCAAATGGAATCTCCTCTGGAGAGATTCCAAGCCCAGCTGGACACTGCGATCTTGGGCAAACTGCTGCAGGTGACACTGACTGAGCAGAGGGGACTGGACTGGATGAGTTACAGAGATCCCTTCCCACCCCACTACAGTGAGATTGGAAGATATTGTGTCTCCAGGTATTAATCGTGAAGAAGAACCTCAACAGAAGAAGTCATACCACAGTGTTAGAGAGGACAGTGTCCTTCCTGAGCTCACACAGACAGGGCAGATGTTCACACTCACCTTCAGTAGAAGATCTTTTCAAATGTGAAATCCTCTCCACGGACAGAGAAACATTTGGGTTACAGTTCCTGGAATATCTCCAGCTTCAGAAAATGGTCTTCATCCGGTCTGAGATCCTACTCAAGCTTCTTATCCTGCAAAACACATGCAAAGGTGTTACCTGAAAGCTTCCACCAAACCTTTCAGCCCAAAGAACAATTTGACAGGACTGTAGGTGACCAGAACTCTTGAAGAACCACCACCACGTCAGACGTGGCTGAAGGATGTTAACTCCTTACGGTGACTTCCAGCTCCTGAGAGCACTGGGCAAATGTCGACCTTCAGATGGAACTGTGACAGTGCAGGGGGTAGAAGTCCTTACCCCTCCTAATGCTTGGAGGCAGCTGTGGGACACGGACCTCATTCAAGGCCAGGTTTATCCCAGTCTCCTTCCAAACCCAGGTTTTCTTTGGTACTGTAGGATTGTGACCAAACACAACAGCACCCTGACACAGGATGACAACATTCCCACTCTCTCCCAGTCAAGGGAGCGTGCTCATGAACCAGGGCAAGTGCTCCACAGATCTCAACATCTTGTACCCAGGATTCCAGCACGGTGGGGTGGGAATGGACCTCTGGAGGTCATCCAACCCCCCCATTCCAGCAGGGGCATCCACAGCAAGTTGCACAGCATCACAACAGCCAGGTGGGTTTGGAAGCTCTCCAGACAAGGAGACTCCACAACCTCTCTGGGCAGCCTGCTCCACTCTCACAGCCAACAAGTTCCTCCTTATTGAACCTCCTGGGTTCCAGTTGCTGCCCTTTGTCCTGTCCCTGGCCACCACTGACAAGAGTTTGGCTCCACCCTCTTGCCTCTCACTCTTTAGCTCTTGCTGAGCATTGATCAGACCTCATCTCAAGCTGCTCTTCTCCAGGCACAACAGCCCCAGGGCACTCAGCCTTTTTCTCCTCACAGAGATGCTTCATGCCCCTCAGCAGCTTCCTAGCCTCTACTGGACTCTCTCCAGTAGCTTCCCAGGCTCTCTTGAACTGGACCTAGAACTCCACCTGTGGCCTTTCTATATCAGAGCAGAGGGAGAGGGATGTCACCTGCTGGCCATACTCTTCTCATGCCCTGCAGGAGACCACTGGCCTTCTTGGCCACAAGGGTGCAATGTCAGCCCCCCCTCCTTGGTCTGACAGAGGACAGAGATGGTTCCAAACACATGACCAAACTCAACTATCCATCGAGAAGGAAAGCCCGAGTCCAAGGTAGGATGAAACCAAAGCATGTAGCAGCTTTTCTGACCATTTCTCTGGATCCTGTGGCCCCTCCTCCTGCTTCTCTTTATGGTCCTTGAGACAACAAGGGATTGTTGTTCTGAGGGACATCCCACAACTTTTGCATGGAATCCACTCTGATAACCAACAGAAGCTCATTCTAGGGTGGATTGCAGATGCTTGTTAAACCTCTACAAGGTCTCTAAAGGAGCATTTGGACTTCAGCAAGTGATTAAGATTTGGTAAAAATATCCCAGCTTCTCGACCTACCTCCTGAAGTCTCCTCAGGAAATTTCCACCTCAAAAGAGGACTTCCTGAAGGAGCTGAAACACCTAACAGCCCTGTAAGGACCAGAGAATCATGGAATCTTTAAGGATGGAAAAGACCTTTGAGATCAGCAAGTCCAACCTTCTACCCAACACCTCCATGACCATGTGCCAAGATAACATAAACAATGATGTAGGACAAGATACAGTCTGGGCACTACACAGGAAGGACTGGCACTATACACCCACAGCTTAGCTCCTCTGACAGAGGTTGATCTGGGTCCAGCAGAGCTGGACAGCTCTAGCCCTGGCTGGGCCCATCTCCAAAGCTTCCAAAGGCTGCAGTAGCACCCAGTAATCAGTCAGAGAATGGTTTGGGTTGGAAAAGATCTCTGGGGTCATGGAATCCAGCTGGGTCAATACCCAGCACTGCCAGGGCACCATCAAACCACAGCCTTCAGCACCACGTCTCCATGGCTTTGAAACTCCTCCAGGGATGGGGACTCCACCACTGCCCGGAGAAGCCCAAGCCAGGCCTGGACAGCCCTCAAGGGGCAGAAATTGTTCCTAATGTCCAACATAAACCTCCACTGGGGCAACTTGAGCCTCTTATCAGGGAGTGGTAGAGATCCAGAAGGTCTCTCCCGAGCCTTCTCTTCTCCAGGCTCAACAACTCTAGGTCACTCATAAGTTTCCCAGACTCGTCCTCTTCTTGCCCTTCTTTGGACCTGCTCCAGCACATCAGTGTCCTTCTTCGGAGTGAGGGGTCCAAAACTGAACACAACACCTGAGGCTGGTGACAGCAGGCTCCCCAATATCCCATACCCACAGTTTCCATGAACTAACACTTTGCAGAGGAGGGGGTTTTATCCCAAAAAGCATTTAAGGAGGAAATTCCTGAAGAGGAGAATTTCTAGATGGAAAGAACCAAAAGGTGACTTTAACTCTCAAAATGCCCATCTCCAGCTGGTTGCTCTATCAGCTTGGCTACAGCAAGAGAAACAGTAAGGGCAAGGACCTGATGGAGTGGGTCCAGAGAAGGACCACAAAAATGGTCAGGGGGGTTGGAGCACCTCTGCTACAAGGACAGGCTGAGGGAGCTGGGGTTGTTCAGCCTGGATAAGAGGAGGCTCCTGGGAGAGCTAACAGCAGCCTTCCAGTACCTGAAGGGGGCCTGCAAGAAGGATGCAGAGGGACTGTTCACAAAGACCTTTGGTGATAGGACAAGGGGCAATGGCTTCGAACTTGAGCAGATTTAGACAGGATGTTAGGAGCAAGTTCTTTACCATGAGAGTGGTGGAACACTGGGAACTGGTTGCCCTGGGAAGCGGTTGAGGCCCCATCCCTGGAGATGCTCAATATGAGGCTCTACAGGGCTCTGGGTAACCTGATCTTGTGAAGGGTGCCCCTGCTCACTGCAGAGAGAGTTGGATTAGATGACCTTTGGAGGTCCCTTCTAACTCAAACCATTCTATGATTCTATGAAACCAGGCTCTTGCCCTCCCCAGCTGGACTGGTGGCACCTCATGGCAGTCAGGAGAGGGATGGAAGCATGGGAGAAAAAAGAGCAATCTGAGGTATGAGGCTTTGGCCAAGTTCCCTGGTGCCCCAATTTCTGTGGAGCAGTGCAGATGGCAGAGATGAACGTGTTGAAGATCTAAGGATGAGTTGCTGTCTTGTTTTGGAGGGTGAACTCATGACAGCTCTGGAGAAGGTGTAAAAATACCCTCAGGATTGGGGTTTTTTTCACTCCTCTTTTGGAAATATTTTTTTTTCCTTGTTCTTCTTGACAATTTCCACAGTGATTCAGAGCATCACACAATGGGATGGGTTAGAGAAGATCTCCAAGACCATGGAGTCCAACCCTTAACCCAGCACTGCCAGGTCACCACCAAACCATGGCCCTCAGCATCACATCTCCATGACTTTGAAACCCCTTCAGGGATGGGGACTCCACCACTGCACTGGGCAACCTTGGCCAGGCCTGGACAACCCTCAAGGGACAAAGTTGTTCCTCATGTCCAACCTGAACCTCTCCTGGACCAGCCTGAAGCTGTTTCCTCTTGTCCTGTCCCTTGCTCCTGAGGAGAAGAGAACACCCTCCACCTGGCTCCAAGCTCCTTCCAGGAACTTGCAGAGAGACAGGTGGTCTCTCCTCAACCTCCTTTTCTCCAGGCTCAACAACCACAGGTCCCTCAGCTGCTCCTCACAAGTTATCCAGACCCTTCTCCTGACCCTTCACCAGCTTCATCTCTGGACCTGCTCCAGCTGCGCCATGTCCTTCTTGGAGTGAGTGACTCCAAAGCCAAGACATGTTCCAATCCTTTGTCCTGTCAGAACAGGCCCTGCTAAAAACATTGTCCCCATCTTTCTTCTTGAGGACTGAAAAGTTGATTGTGTAACTGGGAAAAACTGGTGCAAAACATGGACTGGGAGAGGCTTGTTGGACCCTTCCCATCTGGAAGAAGAGGAAGAGACATCTACATTTAGATTCCTTGGGGACGACCAGCAAGTCTGAAGTGCTGCAGGAGCTGTGTGAAAGCAGCACAGAAAGGGGCTGTGGTGGGCTGGGATTTTCTGTTCTTTGACTGAAAAGCTGCTGCAGGCAAAAAGCAAAGATGAAGGTTTGTCTGGTGGACACGCATGCACCCAAAATGAACAGCTCCTCCTCATCACTCCAGGCTTCTGAAGCTCCCTAATAAAGAGATGCTATCAAGCAGTACTTTGTTTTGATGATCAGCTTGATCCTCATCTAGCATCTTGTTGAACAACCTTCTAATTGAGGCCCTACCCCATGGTAAGGGCCAACATTTGCACAGCTTCTCCATGGAAATGGAACCTTTTTAATTAAACCAAACACACCCCAGCGCTGGAGAACCTGCAGGGCTTCCAGAACACCCAGCCAGAAGGAGAAACCAAAGACACCAAGAAGATCACTGCACAAAAAAAAAAAATATATATATATATATATATTTATGTCTTCTTTCTAGGTCACTCAAAAACACACGAAGGAACTCAACTCATGGCTACCAGCTTAATGCTGTCTCCAAGGGTATAGTTATGCTCTACTTCACACAGCATGGTGGGGTGGGAAGGGACCTCTGGACATCATCCAGTCCAACTCCCCTGCTCCAGCAGGGGCACCCACAGCAGCTTGCACAGGATCACAACATCCAGGTGGGTTTGGAAGCTCTCCAGACAAGGAGACTCCACAACCTCCCTGGGCAGCCTACTCCAGGGCTCTGCCACCCTCACAACCTTTCTGGGTTCCACTTTGTCCCCTTGCCCCTTGTCCTGTCACTGGGCACCACTGATAAGAGTCTGGCCCCATCCTTTTGCCCTTCAGGTAAATATTAAGACCCTTCAGAAGACTGAAGATCCCAGACACACCAATGGCCCACCAGCCTTGTTGCCCTGCATGCCAGCATTGAATTTCTTCTGTGCAAAGCTTCATTTATCTTGAGAGGGAAACAAGCATTAGGAAATCTCGGAGCCACCCTCTGGAGCTCAACAAGCTTCACCTGGAGAAATCCAGATGAAAGCTCAGGTTGCTCTCAAAGTCACAAACTGGAACTGTGTGCCAGTTAGCACAGAACCAGAGGATAGGGTGGCCTGAAGAGGCCTTCAAAGGTGACCTAGTCCAACCCGTGCTGTCAGCAGGGACATCTGCAGCTACAGCAGGTTGCTCAGAGCCCCAGACAACCTGACCACTTCTCTGTGCAGCCTGGGACAGGCTCTCACCATCCTCAGCATCAAATATTTCTCCCTTCTCTCCAGTCTGAATCTCCCTGAGTTCAAACCATGTCCTGCCCCAGCAGGCCCTGCTCAGAAGTCTGGCCCCAGCTTTCTTGTAAGCACTGGAAGGCCATCAGAAGGTTTCCCCAAAGCCTTCTCCTCTCCAGGTTGAACAACCTCAACTCTTGGCCTGGCCTCACAGCAGAAGGCTTCCAGCCCTCCCATCATTGCTGTGGCCTCCTTCAGCTCCACTCCAACAGGTCTATGATTGTCCTGTGCAGGTGGGGTCTCAGCAGAGT
>WBNM01013986.1:0-10966 GCA_013399055.1 Ramphastos sulfuratus
GAATGTCTCCAGTGAAGGAAACTGCAGGGGAATATGGAGTCAGAAGCAGTGAACTGGAAAATGGAAGAAAGTGACCATAGGTAAGGGAGATAACAGAAGTCAGAGCTGGGAGGGGAACAGGTGTGTTGGAAGGGGGGGGAGGGGGGAAAATGGGGAGTGAGGTACAATCAGTGGGAAAACTAAAATTTTCAGAGATGTCCTTCATGTGAGGCTACTACAGGGGAAAGCGATGCCATTAATATCTGAAGGCCACAGTCAGAAAGCCTATGATACACAGCTCAAATGAAGAGTACTTAAGATTGCAAATACCTGGCCGAATAAAAACCTAATGACTAACAGAATGAAACAATTAAAGCCCCAAGAAAAGTATTTTCAGCACTATAGACAAAACCATGCCAACTGAGATAAACAGCACCGCTTTTAAAATTAATATATTAAAAAAGTGCCTCTTCGTGAACTAGAGCATGTAATGAAAAATACAGAAGAAATGAGAACACTATCATATGGTCTGTTTGGATGCAGAGCTCCTTGATCCCCGTTAGGTACTGCTCAACTATCTCACTGTGTAATGCTTCCTCCTTGCCATACTTATGTTTACATAAGTGAGACATCAAGGCTTGAACCCAGTTTGTGTTTTAAAACAATTAAAAGAAGCTCAATCCATGACTGGTAGAAGCAGATTCTGCATAACCAGTATTAATAGCAATTACTAATCAGTCTAGTGATTACTGACTAATGCAGCTGGCAAAAACCACTTAACAGCACAGCACTACTCTTCCTGGTTGCTGATGCCTATTCAGCTTGAAATGTCAATAGCAATGTTATTTGCAGTATACAAAACACTATGTAATCGTAAGCACTCAAAAAAAAAAATCTAGGCATCTCAAATTAACATCCTAAACATGGAGGTTATTTTTATCCAAATCTGTCTCATCTGCCTTCTTGATGACTGCGGGCTCTCTTCCCCTTTTCTCCATTTCTGTCTCAAGACTGTGAAGAAAATGTCAAGAGGCATTGGCTAATACTGTATTCAAGATCAGATCCAGTTGTAAACCAGATCAAAGCCAAAATATGAACAAAGAACTCCACCAAACCTGAGTATCAGCTCACTCAGAAAGACAGGTTTTCATGAATTTACTAAATGTATTGAAATGAAGTTCGATTTTATCAGTTTTAATTATAAGCTGTATGGGATAGCAACACAGTTAAGAAAAAAATAAAAACAACAAAACAACGAAGAAAACCCCCAAAAATAAAAACCAACCAACCAAACGCACCACCACTTCAAAAGTAAAAAATATTTGGGAACCAGAAGTGCAAAAGCATAATTCTGGCTTGAAATCAAGACTTGGAGGGCTTGAGGAAGTCTGAAAACACCAATACGAGAGGCCAGAGGCAACAGAGATAATCTCCCTATCATTAATGGCAAACTGGAATAGGTTTTACAGTGACAGGATGAAGAAATCCCTTCTACCCATTGATTTTATAAAGAAGGTAATGCTAAATGCATTTTAGTTGGCAGAGAGCACCCCCGAAAGAAAGTTGCCCTGCAAGTGGAGTATATTTTTAAGCCCAAACAGACCAATCAATCCTCAAAGTTCATTAGATGACAATCAGGGAGAAAGAAAGTAAGATAGATACTCACCTGGTAGAAATACTAGCACACTTCCACGGTCTGATGTAACATCAAATTTTATTTTCTCCCTGAAAAAAAATATACTTTCATTAGTGTTACTTCAGCCTTTAATTCTGAAGGGTCAAACAAAGGTAAAGGACAAACAAAACCACACACTTTTAGTAACTTGTCAAATTAAGACTTTCTGAAGAAATTCAAAACATAATTTGCAATTACGCTTTCTGAAAAACAGGCTATATAAACATTGTTCTAATTTCGTCTTCAAAATTACATCAAAACAGAAGCATTCTTATCTAGCGATGAATTAAATCAAAATTAGCTTACCAAAGTTGTTAAAATGCAGTATGCTACTGCAAACTTATTCAGCAATTTTTCAAGTGTATGTAATATTCTTATATTCTAAATATATCACTAGACTGCTTTAAAAAACCCCTGCATGTAAAACAGCCAGTCATAATCAAAAACTACAGGTCATTACGAACTTAAAGGGCGACAACTTCTATTAATGTTACCAGTCAAGAAGCTAAGATCACCCTAACATAGCATAAAACATAATATAGATTTTTGTTGTTGTAATCATTCCTGATGTAAACTTTTTTCAGGCATTTGAAAATCTCCACTCTCAAGCTATATAATGAATCGAAAGAATGATTTCTAATGAAAGGTACATTACAATGGATGGTAATAATAGCCCTTTTAGTATTTGAAAGCTGAAATGCTAATGTCTTGGTTTACAAAAGGTAGCTTGATAGTAAAAGGTAGTTTGACTATTCTAAACTACACTAAAATTGCCTACTTGAACTGAACAAAAGAAAAAAGCTCATAAGTCACTATATATTGCAAAAAAAAGTGCCAAAGGTTTTGTATTTATGTAGTTCAATGAACACTTGTACTTTGGTGTTTCATTTGATAACTGCTCAGGTGAGCTTAAGTTGAAATCTACAAGTTTATGTAATACTACAATACAAAACTGTTTTTTCATCATGCATTTAGAAATTATTAGAATATATGGGAGAAAAAATAACATATATACTAAATATGCACTCAGTGTCAGACCAAAGTTGTAGAAGCAACTTTGGGTTTGGATACTAAATTGAAAAAGCACAGAAAATAACACAACTTAATATTTACTTATCTCAAAAGACAATAAAGCATTACCCAATGAAAATTAATGCCTTATATTTTTTTTTCTTATGGATCAATGTATAGTTTAGACTATAATAAAAAATAGTAGCTCTGGTTTTATTCTTCATATAAATAATATTAATCTCTGGTCTGCACCAAAGAATCTAGTTTACATGACATGGCTGGCTTGAATGATACATAAAAAATTAAGTTACCACTAAAATATAATCACGGTCTGATGCTGTTCCTTAATTAGTGTCATTTCCCTAAAGAACAACTTTGCAAATCTTGAACTTACCTATTGCTCTTCATCTCTAAATCATCAAATGACTCAATCAAAGACACTGCTACTTCATACATTGCCATTGGTATCACTGGTTCCTCAATTTTTTGAGCAGGAAGCTGTGGACAGGAGAAAGTATTGAGTTAACACAGTATAACTGGCAAAAGACTGTACATCATCTACACATGTCAATTTGTCAATCGATTTTTTTATTGAAACTGATCCAGTACCAAAGCTGTGCAAACAAGTTACTACCTGGAAAACTAATTACCCTTTAAATAAACATTTTCCTTCAAGCATCCTACCATTCCAATGCTAAGAAATACTTCTGAAATTTAATTACTTAAGCACTAGCACTTACTCTACTCTCTAACATTTGCAGGACATTGTCCTTACACAGAAGTGTTAAGTACATGAGACTAACAATGACCCACGGAAACAGGATGACAAGGAGAGGAATTGGTAGAAGCAGACACATTACTTGGCACAGGTGCTATAATGCAGATCTCTACCTGATTGCCAAAGAAATCATGTACCTCTCATTTAGATTGCTTTTGCATTTAACAGATCTTGTGGTCTAGGTCATATTCTGTCAAGCAATTATGGTTCCGTTGTACATAACCATGATGATTCTGTTGACACCTTTTTTCTAGCATTGTCACAGAATTAGGTTTTCATATTTAAATAACACATGCTACCAAGTCTTCAAAGACAGGAACTTAATCACATAAGAACATACTTACCAACTGTCTGCATTTCACAGAGATTTGCTCTTATTTTAATCAAGTGTAAAATTAGAATTACATGTGTAATCAAATTCGGTTACTATATAAGAAAAAGAGGATTTTGCACAAGTTTTCAGCAAGTATTAAAGCAACTAAAAAAGATACACTGATAAAGCTGGAAGGCATCATATGTGTACTGATAAGAGTATCATTCATACAATGTATCCTTCAACTGTCTCAAGTGAGAAGAAATTCAGTATGACAATGTGCAGACCTATTAATCTGAGGATTACAAATTCTGGATATAAGCAGATGGTGTATTGGTTGAAAACAAAGAACCACCTGCATCAGCTACTCTGATAACAGAAAAATACTTAATAGTTACCTTCCAATGTAATGCTGCTGAAAGGCAAACATGACCCCAGGACAGAAAAGGTCATTCTAAGACTGCAAGGTGTTACCAACACTGTAAAGAGCTGCTCCTCACTCTGAAGTGATTCAGGCCTAAGTTTTCAGCCATCATACATGCTGCCAGCTTTTGGTGCAAAGGAACTCTTGAAGCCAATGGACACTTGGTTTGTGATGCTGGGGAAAATGATGGGGACTGACAACTACATCTGCAGTTTTTGCTGAACTTTAAGGGGATCAGTTGAAACTCATGACTACTTCAGTAACCAGAAGAATGAAGAGACTTTGTCATAAAAACACTTACCTATCTAATAAAACAAAATGAAAGGCAGAACAAGGTATTACTGCTACCTATAAACCTATTCAAGAGTAAACAGGAATCTGAGAAGGAAAGAGCTATTATAATCTAAAAAAAACTTTAAAAAAAAAAATCCCAACTACTAAACCAACCAAAGCCACAAAAAAACAACAGTTTTGGCCCAAGGTGTTCTTGTAAGAAAAAGCAGAGAAAGCAGAAATATCCTTTCATTTGCTTCTTTCCCAGCTCCAGCACTGGACAGCACATTCACATTCAAGGTTCAGTGCCAAGGCAGTTTTCATCTAGTCCAAAACCTTGCCTGCAAGCACACAGAGATTTGACCAATATAGATGTATCTGAATCAGTTATCAAAATGCAGTTAGTTATTTTTCTACTCGTTTCCCTTTCTGAAGGAACACGACAGTATCACAAAAGTACTATTGCTAGCACCCATGTGGAAATACTAATTTGGAACAGATCTTGCTCTCGCAACTTCAGTCCTTGTCTTTCCAACTTTTAAATACCATCGTGTAACTGTACATAATGTCAACCTTAGGATGGCTTGGTGTCTGCAGATTTTGTTTCTGAAAATCACGAGAAAATTATCCTGCTTTCTTGATGATAGATTGTGTGATGAAATGAAACTGTCTGTAAATCTTGATGATGTTCTTTCCACTTGTATGATCCCCTTGAATCAAATAGCCAGACAGACCTTTCAAGTGTACAATTCTGTCAAATCCAGAGCTTCTTAATTGCCTTTTACATTCACTATAATGTTTTCCCAATGAAGTTTGTCTAGTCCGTGAGAAAGTACAGACAAGAAGCAGCAACAGTTTTTTTGCCCCCAAAATATGTGATTATCTATCATAGGAATTTCTTTCCTGTGCTGCTAAAAAAATAAAACTTTTGTGTTTTTGTTATCCCTGCTTAACTCTTAAATCTGTCTTTTCAATTTTGTTATCAATTGTACCTTCAATATTCTTTAACATAAGGCTGCCACATTGCTCCTAATAAAAAGTAACCATGTGATAAATAGCAAATCCAAAAACCTCAGAGCTGACTGAAATAACACAACATAACTGGAACAGATTTTGACAGCAGTTTACAACCTTTAGTATGGACTCTGACTTCAGTTCCAGAGATGTGAAGTAATTTTTACATTTGCAAGCCAAAATTGAGGCTCTTCTTTATGCCTTAGGAATGAAGTAGAAACATGGGATTTCACAGATTTAGTGCTAAAGACTACACCCCCTAGCTGCCTACATTTTCAAAATCTGCTCACAGAATTAACTACACAGTTAATTTTCAATTTGTATGTCCAAAACTACATTATAGCAATACATAAGCATTTACACAAGCAGCTTTACATTTTCCTGTAGATACAGCCTTCTCACGTTTTTCATCAAAACCTGTGTTTCACTGATTCCTTGGGGCTTAGTACAGACTGTTTTTTCTTTTAACTTCTGTATTTTTATGTGAGTATTACAGGCTTTTATAGGCAAAAATAAAATGCTAAGAACTAAAGTCTGAACCCTGTATCTCAGGCAGTTATCTAACTGATTTTGATTTTAGCCTGGATGGAAGGCATGTCTCTGCTTCCATATGGCAGCGTTAACTCATTTACTGCCTTAACACTCAGGCTTCCTTTCATTCTTATTTGTATGTTACATAATCTTCTTAGACCTTCCATGTTTTTAAGTATTTTAAAAATAAAACTACTATTCAGAGAACATCTCAACACATAGGACTGTAACAAATAAGATGCAAGACCAAACATCACTGCTTTCTAATTCAATGTCTTCTCTTTTTTCCACATGTATTAAATAAAAAAGTAGTCGTCAAGAGCACTTACGTGCTTCTACTGCTGCCCCAAGGTAAAAGTAACTGCTTGGACAACCACAGTATTCTACTGAATAACAGAATAACTATAGCTAGGACAATGCAACATAAAGAAATAAATGAAAACAAAACAATAAAAATAAAGCTAAATGCTGATATACAAGAGAAAATAAAAGAAAATACATAAAGACATAAGAACTGAAAGCAGTTCTTTTTGTTCATGATCTTTGAGATAAAAGGTGTGGCAGCTGACATTCAGCTCAAAGCACAGCTATGACAAATGCAGCTTGACTGAAGTAGACTTCTCACTGAATTTCTTGGTAACCTTTTTATTGTCATCTATCACCAAAATGAATTTTTATTTTTAAAGCCATATATTATATAATCGTCTATTATCAGTCTAAGCTGACATACCAGTGTATAAAAACTGACAGGTCAACTGTTGTATGCATTCACAAAGTTGTCAGCCATAGAGGTTCTTTTATTTCACCTTGCCTGTTTTGAGGCCTCACCAATGCTGTGCTGTGTACAGCATTAGCAGTTGTTTTATTCTGAGTTTCCCACGAACTACCTGTTTCTTTTATTCCTCTCACTTAGCTTCTGCAGAATTCAGAGGTGAAAGCTAAATAACTGAAGTAACACTATACATACTCTAAGTGCATCCCCCATTTTCTTCATGGAATTAACATTGTAACAGTGTTCTCAACTATCGAAACTGACTAATAATTAGTCCCACACCTCACTTGGTTGGTTACTATTAAAGCCTGAGTGTACTTGTTCTCCTTTGCTTTAACCAGTTTACATTGCCTTGGACAGTAATACTGGAGAAGTTCAGACACTCAAGTCTATTCCTACACAGTCATTTTTCAACTGTAAATTCAAGTTCTATTGAAAAACCCACACATTAATTTGAATTCACTTTTATTCCTTATCCATTGACTATGCAGATACATACTATACAATAGCATGTCAGGAGCTCTACAACTATGCAGATACATGCTGTACAATAGCATGTCAGGAGTTCTACAAACATACTGTACAGGTTATAAGATAAGGATTGACAAAGAAAACAAGTCTTCAGACATCACTGCCCTCCTTACACATTGGAGCCGCAATTCTCCAGTGCGACAACAATGGCTGTTAAGTGGCTGACAAAGATTTGGTGAATATCTATTATTTTAACATGTTTTCGTTACTCAAAATCAGATATTTGCCAGAGTCAGTTATGTGGCTACAATAGAGGCTCTTTCAAGTATAACAGCAACACAAACTAACCCAAGAAATATTCCCTGAGTTAGTATTCAAAGAGATGTATAAATCATCATGTTACTTTCTACACAGATTTTTACATTGTTGATCTTAGATGCAAACTACAGAGAAAAATGTAGCCTACTCCTCAAGACCCCCCAAGCCCTTTACATTCCATTTCTGTTACATAAAGGAAAACTGAGGCTGCTGTTGAGAAGACTGTTTTATCATTATATATATTTTTTTTCTACAACAGTAATGTAAAATTGGTTATTTCAAAGCTCAGTAATAAGTTAGAATTGTCTATTTCTTTCTTACCATAGCAATAGAAATACAGTTACATTTTCAATACCTTGAAATGCACAATGTGTTTCAAATCATCAAGATAATATTCTTCACTTGCGTAAGGTTTGCCTTCCACTTTAAATATATAGGCTGGATTCAGACCATTAGGCGTGGGAAGTGCGAAGTAATCAGCAAATTCTTTACAGTTGATGGAAGCTGACATCAATATTACCTGTTAAATAAAATGCAAAGAATTGTAAAATACTATTTTTTACAGAAAATGTCATGGTATGCTGCAACATCCACTTTTTCTTTATGCTAAAATGGTCTAGTTTTGATTACTACAGGTATGTATTCTAGGCACATACAAGACAGAGCTTAAGCTGGTATTCTGAGAAAGCAACTGCTTATCTATTTCATGACCTTGGACAACCACTGCTATCTCTTCCTGAGACGTTTGTGCAGCCAGTGAATTCCTCTTCCTGCTTTTCCAAGCTATGTATTCACAGCAGAGAGATGAGAGTTTAACACATATAAAGCTAAGACTAGAAGAATCAGAGCTAGAATTACATAGAAGGAATAAAAATGTACTACATGTGTAAAATGCTCTACAGGGCTCCAGAAGATCATTCTCGTTAGAAACCAAGAAGTAGTAGTTGTAACATTTCCTGACTTAATAAACATGGAATTAGTAATATTATCAGTAATATTAAACCTAAGGCAACCAAGAGAGCAGTCACCAAAGTTCATAAAGATGGCTTTTATTTTCCTCCATAGCAAATCAAAAATCAAGGCACCAGTTTTGTCCATCAGCCAATGATGGAAGTAGCAGAGAAATAATGGCCAGAGTGGTGAACAAATAACATACAACAGCTTCATCTTAACTTCCAAACCTAATTAGCAATAAATCAAATTGAATTAGCCCCACGTTGGGTGCCAAAAGAGGATGTGGTGGCTTCAGAGTTTCCCCCTCCTCTATGACTCAGACTAATTCAGCTTGATGGAAGTTAAGGAATGAAGCTATATTTACAGCAAGGCAAAATTTACAAGCATATATACACAATATATCAGATGTTTACAACTATATGCAATTATATACAAGTTAAAAATAATACAGAACTACAAAACCCCTCCCTAACAGCAGAACTGCCCAGGAGGGTTGTCAAACAAACTCCCCTCCTCCTTTCCACCCCCACCCTTACATCATAAGCCTTACATGCAGGGGTGAGATTGTCAGTTACAGAGTTAGAAGAAGAATGATTGGTTTTACAGGTTCAGACAGAGACCAACTGACTTTGTTTATGTTTCTTGTTTTTATATCTCTCAGCAAAACAAATGAGTGATATAGACATCACTATTACTGTCTTTTCACAGCCAATGACCTAATTTCTCTCATTAAAATAATCCAATTAGCCTCAAGTCAGCACATACTCTTGCCAATAATCCTGATCTGTATTAATCTCAACAGAAAAACAAAAATCACATTTGCTAAATGGTGACATCTTTTCTTTCAGTTACTAGGGAAGTTTAGATTTTACAGCTTTGCTGGTTTCTCCCTGGTTATACAACATGATACATGCAGAATAAGGCAAAGAGAAATGATGTGACTTAGCGGCTATGACTATAGGCTATCTACCGTTTAACACCTCTATTTGGAATGTATTCCCACTGCTCAGCACAACCATCTGGAAAAACACAGCTTCAGCTTGAAACAGAATGAAAAGCCAAGGAGTTATAATGAACTGTGTAACGTTCAGCTTCTTTATTAAGTTCCTCAAGCACTCTAAGCAGTAAACCAGGATATGGTCTGTCAGCTGTTGCTTTCCTGATACCTTGAACAAATTCAAAAGTAGAAAGAAATAAAGACATTGATAACCAAAACGAAAACACACAGAATCAAGTGATAGGTGGGCAAGCTAATGACATGAGCAGTGCACTTTGGAGCTCAGCTCCAAAGCCCATCTGAAGGTATAAGGAACACTCAGAGAAGGCAGACTAAATCATAAGTCATTTAACGTGAAAAGAGAAAAATGAAAAAAGAAATAGAGAAAAACAAACATCTAAAGGGATGTAGTTCTCCAAATATCATACAAAATCTGGTCCACTACAGCATGAACTGCTTCGTGGCTCACCTACGCTAGGAAAATAGGCTAAATGCAACCCTGCTTGAATATTATTGAAACAACATGGCATCTAAATGATTGTAATTGCAGTTATAGGCAAGGAATATTAAATTACCTCTTGCGGACAATTTTTGTAATTTGTAGTCTGTAATCTACATGGAGTCCTTCCAAACTGGAAGGAAAAAACAAAAGGTTCCTAACACTGTGTGTCTGAATGGTCACATTATATAAAAAAAGCCCTCTACTCCCAAAGCAGAAATTCAACGAGCATGTACGATCAGCATCGCAGAACATAGTGGAGTAGAGGGCAATCGTAGTAGACAGCTCTTCATAATTAAGCTGTTCAAAACTACTTGTGCAATGTGAATACGTTTAAAGCCCCACCAGATGAAACCAAAAATATGCACAGGAACAACTTCTCACCTTAGATGTCCCTGAATAGCAATTTGCTAGAACCTGGAAATGTGACTATTTTTATCCTGTTCTTACTTTCCTACCTAAGCTGCTAATTGCACTGCTTAGTCTGACCAAATAGAGCTATTCTTGCAATCACAGGTTTTCTAGGAACAGCTCTGTATCAGCGAGATCAATCACAGAATAGTCAATCACATCTGTTTCACCAATCTAAAGGAGAATTGTGCAATTTCTAAATTAGTTTACGACACGATCAAAGCTCCCTTCCCTTAAGAGTTTTTCAAAAGAGGATGAAAATGAAGTTGTAGACACTAGGCTTAGTGTACAGATTCAAACAGAATTATCTGTTCCACTGATAAAACTCAGCAACTGCAGTAAGAGCTGCCCCTCCTCACTGTAAACAAAAAAAAAAAAAAAAAAAAATTCAAAGAGACACTTGCTCCTCTCCTAGATGTTAGACTGACTCAGATTTGTACTATGTGAAACCATCATATGAATGAAAACCTGCTGAGAAGGATACAGAAGTAGAAAAAAGTCTTCCAGTAACAATTTTGAGAGGTTTAATCAGAATTAGGGGGGGGG
>WBNM01013986.1:10974-33513 GCA_013399055.1 Ramphastos sulfuratus
TGACGCGGGGGGCGTGGGTGGTGGGTGGAAATCTTTCAGGAACCAGTAAGAGAATTATTTTCCTTTTTTAAAACTGAAATGACAGGACCTGTAACAATTCCTGAAACTGATGCCAACCAGATAATCAGCATCATGGATAGAATCTTAGTGAACTGATTATGATCAAATAATTTGGTATTCTCAGTAGGCGAAGACAAGAAAGGTTGAATAGTTTCACACTTCTATATCTGTATTTAAATTCAAGTGGCCTTCTTAACAAGAAAAAAGATAAAAAGTAAAATATCTGAAGTGCACAGACATGGCCTATGCCAAATGGAAGGGCACTTCCAATGAGAACATGCTAAGAAGATTTAAAGATCAGGTTATCTGAGATTGAATCTATGCAGTTCACTGTAGGGAAGAACAGAGATTACCTTCTAATAACAACAAAAATCAGTCATCATAGGACTCAAGCTATGCCTGCTTTGAATAGAACAGTTCACATTAACCAATTAACTGAAATACTTAAATGATATATAGTCTCAAAGTTTCTGCAGTCCCAAACAGCCACACAAAAGTATACTGTCAGCTTAACTCTATCACTTGCATTTAATTTTGTACAACTCAAGAGTTCATTACTTTGAGACCACAGACCAAATATGTCATGCTTAACCAAGGATAAACACTGCCCTCAATACCTGATACGTAATTCTAGTCAAATATCCATCTTGCATTTTTTAGCCTTAAGCAAAGTTTAGAAACTAATGCATTTTAACATGAGGGGGGAAAAAAAAAAATCTCTCAGAACACATTATAGCAGCCAAGAAAAGAATGCCCTGTAGCTTACTTCCTTATGAAGAGTGGCAAACTAAATAATATTTCAGTAAAAACAGTGCCACATTTATGGTTAAGTTCTTTAAAACACGCCCTTTGTAGGCAAAAAACATGTGAAAAATTATTCTTGCATAAAAATTGTAACCAAATATACTCTGAACTTACCTTTACTGACTGTGGATTTGTATGCAGCAGTTTACGAATCACTAATAGCAAGAAATCCATTTCTTCAGTACGCTCATGCACCTAGAAGACATCCACGATTTTGTTTTCATTAATTCATGCTCTTCTTTTTGACAATATTCTCCTTTACTACTCAGTTTAATGTTTTAGTTTTATAACTCAGAACAACAACACATTGTCACAGAAGAAAACAGCTTTTAAGACTATGCATGTTAAACATTTTAAAATGCCAATATAGCTGTTCAGATGACTGTGGCATCCTTTGTGGAAATTATACATCACGAAGACATGAAAATTGTAGAATGACTAGAAAACTGATAGCGAGCTCTAGCCACTAGTTCTACTACAGTTAATGACAACAGCTAAAGTGATACTGATGTTGAGTAAGTCAGCTGTACTGGTAAAATCACAAATGATCCAGGCAGGGATTGTGCTGGTGTATCTAAAAGCTAAGCATACTGAAGATGTCTTCTATTCATAGCTTCTGGCTATGATCAAAGTACATAACTGCTTTCCCAAGTACTACTTTTCACCCAAGACTTTACATATCCCTGCATCTGACTTTTCTGACTGCTCCTTGCAGTTCAATTAACACTTCTTATAAACATTATCAACGATGATCATAGTTAAAATAGCTTTTGCTGGAGCTTGATCTTCAAAGGTCAACATTAATTACTGGTAAGGTAATAGCATCTTCTAACATAATAAAAAGATACATTCAATGGTGCCCCATTATGAAAACAATTTAGCTAAGGCAGTTTCAGGCAGTCAGTAAGGTCTTGTCATGAGAAATCATAATCTTCAGACCAAAATTAGTTTAGGTATGTTCTTAAAATGTCTGCAGTATCTTAAGAGGGCTGGGACCTTTGTTAAGAATACAGTGCAGTAGATGTGGTTAAAATGGTTACTATTGAGTCAAGATCACAATCTATGTGGTAGATGTGGGAAACAAAGTGGCATACGGGGAACAGAAGGGATTAGAATTTTGCTTGGGGAAGCACAGCATTAAGTCTTGAAGGGCAGGGCCTCCTGAAATGTTGTACGATGTGATACTATCAGTTCAAATTTTAGAGCACTCAAGCAAATGACATATGAAAAAAACCTCTGGAAAAATCTGTTCTCCTGCATAAGGGGCCATAACACTTCCCTGATTGATTATTGTATCTAATAAATATCTTTTAAAACTAAAGGAAACCTAACACTTCTCTATATATGCATCTTCTGATGTTAAATGTTTGCATCTTACCTCTAATCTGCACTTATATTTGTCTTAATGTTGAAGTTTGCAAGATTCTGCTAATATTGTCTGAGTGGTCTCAGATCACTCCAATTAAGACAATTGGTACAATGCAGGTTTTCTTTCAGTTCTTTTGCTTATTTGAAGTCCTAAAGCTGCTTCATACAAAAGTGTCACTATTTGCTCAATGTTCCAGGTCTCCAGTGTGCCATTTCAAGTGCAGTCATGATGGCCTTCGTAACTACTGCAATAATCTAAGAGTATAATAAATACTGTCTCCCTGCTCCTCACATATCCAAGAATTCAAGTCACACTCAGCCACAATACCATCATGGTTAAAAACTAAAACTGGCATTAAAAGAAAAAAAGAGGCAAACAGAAAAAACATAAGTCCTCTTCTATATCACTATGTCCCAAGATTTAAGACCTAGATTTGATTTACATTCACAGTTTGTTAAAGCACAATTTCACATCTGTTCAGCAGTGAAATACTGCTTGCCACACAAGTAAGCATAGAAAAATGTAAAAATATACAAATTACCAAAAACCATGCAAGTCTATTTTCTTCAACTTTTTAATGAAGTGGCAGCAGTAACAAACCCACATGAGTAGACTGTATACCTAGACAGAAGACAAGTAATTTTCAAAGGCTATTTTATTTTTCAAGACATACCAAAAGAGCAAAGTCTTTCCTCAGACCAGCAATAGCCAAGTGAGTAAAAGCTAGCTGGCTCCTCCTAGTAAGGTCTAGCCAGACACATTCTTGAAATCCACATGGTGGACTTCAGAAAGACATATTGAGGCACTCATACAAAAACTAGGCAGTCCTAAAAATCCTCCCCGAACCCTCAGTTCTAAATTTTGCTGCTCAAAAGATCACCAAAACAAGAGTATTTCAAGTGTTAGCTTAGATGACTTATACAAAGCACACATCTTAGAAGTAATATATGTGGTTTCTCTGGCATGATAAGAGAAGTAAAGAGAAGAAAGTTTTCTGAATATGAAATCAAAGCTTATTTCTACCAACTTACTTCATCTATGAAAATGTGCGTGAATTCAGCTAGGCTTCTGGCAAAAACTATTTTCTGAAGAAGAACTCCAGTTGTCATGTACAGCAACCTTGTGTCCTTTGTGGAATTGTTCTCCAAACCTACCTAATATGGTGAGAAAAATGTTTAATATCTGTTCCCATCTCTAAAACTACAGAGAGATGCACCTGAAAACTCCAAAGTAAAATACAGTCTAAATCTATCAAAATTGTTCATTTAGACCTGTAAAAGCTTCTGTACAAACATGTTCTTAAAGTCCAGACATATAATTTCTTCGGTACACTAGATATGCTTGAAAGTAATTAAAAGAAGAAGATACAGTACTTGAATATACTTTTAAATACCATTTAAAATTTTCTTATACCTGGTATCCTACAAATCCACCCAGTGTCCATGATCGTTCCTTGCTAATCCACCTGGCAACGCTGCTGGCACCAATTTTCCGAGGCTGGGTAACAGCTATCTTGCAGTAGATAGAATGCTGAATACAGTCATCCAAAACATACTGTGGAATCTGTGTGCTCTTACCACTGCCAGTTGCTCCTTGTACAATCACAACGGAATTACTTTCTATCAGAGACAGTATCTGAAACAATTTTTTAAGAAAACTCCTAAGTCTGCAGAACAACTCAAACCAGATTTCAAACAGATTTGAAGTAACAGCAGCTTCCAGGCCATGTATCAAACCTGTGTAAAGAACTGCTACATTTTCTATCACCTCCTAAGCATCTATAGATAATCGGACTCCTAAAACACGTTACAACATCACAGAAAAGAACATAAGCATGCATTTGCTTACATATTCTACATAAATACCTGCAAAAAGAAAGTGTAACAGTAATGTTTCTTTCTCTAAGAAGTTTTATACAATGCTTTTAATGAACACAGGTTTTGGACCACGCTTAAAACAGGAACAGTATTTTTCTTCTAAAAAAAAAAAACCCAAACACCAACAAAAACCAAAACGAACCAATGAAAATACCCAACCCAAAATCAAAACAAATAAAGCACACACACAGAGAACAAAAACAAAACATGATTTTCAGCTTTGTTCCCTAATGAGATAAAAGTAAAACAGAATTACCTCGTCCCTGTGTTTGGCTATAGGCATACCCACATATTTTTGGTTAGTTATTGGTATAGAAGTATAATCACTTGATTCACACTGAGACAATGATGTACCTAGGCATAAAAATAAATAAGACTAAGTTATTTTTCTGCTGGTCTTTTCCTTTGTCTGTTGAAACATGATCACAGTATTTGAAACCACCATCTCAAATCTGAGTTACATACTTATGAGTATTAACAGAATTAATGCCTTTTAATACTAGTAAATTGAAGAAATTTTCTGTGTTTATGCAACTACTGTTTTACTGATGGCAGCTCCGAAAAACATTGCTTCCGTCTATAAGCTACTGTCAGTGTCTGGATACAAGTTCTCTTGGTTAAGTAACAGTATTTTTGCATTGTTTGCATTACAATTGTCAAATCCACTAGTTCTCAAGAACTTTCTTGACAATACTGAAAAAAATATGCAGTATTCACGTGGCCATGTTTCTCTTAAAAGTCTACTGTAGAAAGTAACCTGTAATTTGATGGGAAGACCAGTTTTTCTACCACTGGGCAGTTAAATGTCTGCCAAGTACCATGACAACCTTCCAATGTCACACTAGACTCTGCAAGGAAGGAGTTCATCAATATCACTGGGTAATACAGGACACCTGCTACGAGGAGTTTCTCCTCAGCAGCCTGCTGACAGTTTAACCATCCAAAGCAAGAGTGACTGAAAAGGTGTAGAGGCAGATGTAAAATGGGAAACCAGGACAAGACTTTGGTAATCAATTTTGCAAGCTACAATTAAATAATCTGGCTAAAAAAACCCACAACTATACTGAAATCAAAAGTGGAAATGCTATTTCAAATGGGTTTCACCAGGTACTACGCTGAAATTTACTTATTTGCATACAGATAATAAAAATTTAAGACTTCACTTTTATGTCATACTATTTGTCTAAGAAATATATACAGTAGTGGGAAAGAGATCTGGTATTTTATTTGCAGAAGCACTATTTACTGTAAAATAAAGACTATAGTCTACATATCTGACTGCACAGTTACAGTTTCCTTTGGAAAGGTTACTAACAACCTCACACAGCAGTGAAGCAGAAGCAGGCAGAACAGCTTCTTTTGTCTCTGTACTGTATCTGAATGTGCTCCAACTTCTCAAACTGCTTTCAATTGTCATAGAAATCAAAAGGATGCATTTCTGCATTAAAGAAACCTCCAAGAGCTAGACAGTTCATTAAGACAGTTTCATGAAGTACTAAACCCTAGAGTTCCCCTACGGCCAGTCTTAAACAAGAAAGATTCTTTACAGAGATTTTGTGTAACACAACAGTTACAGGTGATCATTCCACAGTGGTTTACTTAGTGCTACTAATCACATAGAACCCAAAAATTAGTAACAGCTACCTTTAAAAATATTTACTGTGTTCTTTAAATCACTTTTGCACAAGTTTCTAAATATATTCCACAGGAATATTCATATGTAGCATTCTGTCACGGTAGCCCTGTTACAAAGGCTGACTGGCTTCCCTCTGGCACAAACATGTCACTACTGAGACATCAGTAGGCCTGCACAATTTGACCAGTGGTGGAAGATACCAGTGCCAACATATTCCTGATAAAGCAGCATAGCCTTCCACTCCTACCAGGTTTCCCATTTAAGTACCACAATTTTGAAAAATGTGTTACAAGTATATAACAGAAGACAGCAGCAATTCCATAACAGTGCTTATAAAAAAAAGGAGAGTCAAAGCACTTTAAATGGTAAGAGTCCCATTACAATCTTCTCTAACTCAGTATAATCCCAGTGTACTAGTAAAAAAGCCACTGAAAGTTAAGAATTTCATTGTAAAAACACAAAGGAACACACTAGAAACAGCCATCAGTATTCATGTATTTGCTACATAGTCACAACAACTTAATCAGTTTTGTGCATCTCATTTTTTTCCTTACTGAAATATAGCCTTTTCTTTAACCTTGTTTTTTGTATGATGGTCCTATAATGACAATATTTTGCATTCTCCTAAACACATGAATTTAGGAGGAAAATTATAACAACAGTAAACGGTCATCCAATGTTTGGCCACCATCAGTATATGGCGTTTGAGAACTGGCAGTCATAACTATTTAGTAGATGCTGCAAGTATTAAGTGTATGATTTAGGGATTTTTTTCCTCTTACTGAGTTTGCCCAAGGAGCTAGCACCAGGATAATTGAGAGACATCAACCAAGAGCAGACAATATAGGTCTTGGGCCTCAGATTAAACTGGCACCTTCAAATGAACACTGACACAACCGAAGCAGCCACAGTAAAACCTACTAGCAAATCCAGGACACAGTTTTACTGAAATCCGGTATGATCAGTAGTGAACACAAAACTGGAATTGGGAATTTGGGTAGAAGACCTTAAACTTTGTCTTTTTTTTTTTTTTTTTAATTCAAGATGTACTTAACAATGAAGTCTTGCTGCACTATATTTGAATATACACTCCCATGAAGGTTCCAGAGTTATTTAATTTAAATAAACACTCAACTGTGGACTCTATCACACAATGTAATTACCTTCAACCCTAGTCTGGTTTTAGTTTTGGTGCTGGATTTTTAATTTTTTTTGTTTAACATCTATTTATGGAATCAATTCTAAAATGAGAATTGGTCTCCAGAAAAAAGAGATCACTTCAAACAGAGAGGCATCTGTAGATTCAAGGAGCTGTAATCCTGTAGAGTTATCAGCAAAACAGGCACAATTTTCAACTGCTTATGCTTTCAGGAAAACATTAAGACTGGGATAACAAATCCAAGGGATGCGCATCTCTGTAAGCAACAAGTTTATTTGGGGTTCTGACATACAAGGCCAGGCTGCATGAGGCCTTGAGCAGCTGAGTCTAGTTGAGAGGCATCCTAGCCTATGGCAGGGAGGTTGGAGTAGATGATCTCTACAGTCCCTTCCAACCCAAGCCATTCTATGATTCTGTGATGCAGAGAATGCAAGACCTGAAATGTTCAGCCTGAAAATTGTGCACTGAGGAAGCATCCAAGTGCCCATCAATGCTTTTTTATAACAAGCAAATTATTTCTGTATATAAGAAGCATTAATGCCAATCCAGAGTAAATGATATTAATGTCTCTATTCACAGTGCAAAAAGAAAGTGAACATTCAGTTATGGGAATGATCAATTTGCCTGCTCACTTTTCTATTGAAGTTCTGTGGAGATATGTTGACTGCCATGACTAACAATTCTACTGCCCAAAGAAGGAGCAATTTTTCAGTATCTCAGTTACTGTAGGTCACATAGCAGATGTATTCCTTCCTGTTTAACAAACTGAATCTGAAGAGATCCTTTAACACAAGGTTTTTGTGTTCACTAGTTCTAGGGAGAAAAGACTGTGCAGCTGGATCTTGGTATATAGAAACATAAATTCATAGAATGGTTTGTGTTGGAAGATCATCTAATTCCAGCATCCCTGCTGTGGGCAGAGAGAGCTTCTGCTAGACCAGGCTGCACAGGAAACTATCCAACCTGGCCTTGAACACTTCCCAGAAGTGGGCATCCATAACTTCCGTAATTATACCACTAAGGAAATTAAAATGGGACTTAAAAGTATTTGTTAGGGAGTCAGACGAGATGTCTACTATGCCACGGGTAATTCTGCTAAGCTACAAACACACTAAGTGATTAGATTATCTAGCAAGCTCATGGGAAAGGAAAACCACTGCGAACAAGTTCCTACACTGACTCACAAAGCACAAGGACTTCAGAGTAAGTCATGCTACTCCAGTCATAATGCAAAGTACATGAAATTACTTCAGATTGTGCCCTGAAGAGCCTAATCCAAACACTGGAAAAAAAGTGATTATCCTTCAAGACTGCAGAAATCAGAGTAACAGTTTTGTGTCCTGTGTTGACTGCTGAAGGATGCCTGAAGGTGACATAAAAATTCCTAAGAAAATGCTACAAGTAATTAGTCTTTGCTCATGAGGCTTCTGTTCTCCATTGCAATCCCCAGCTTTCAAATATGTTGATACAAAAGGTTTTGAGATAAAGATCTGCGCTGTGATTAATTTTCTTTGCATGTATATTTTGAGTCCAAAACATTTAGGGAACTCGCTACCTTAATTTTTTTATATGTCAGAAACCTAACCAGAAGCAGTGTTTAAATTCCTTCTCCTCTGTAAGCAATTATCTCACCTAAAATCTAGGAGATACCCATAAGAGACCCTTTTAGTTGTGTGCAAATAAAGTTAGAAGTTTCATAAAAAGAATTATACAAGAATCCTTAAAAAAATAAAATGACAACTTAAGGATTTTAGAAGTTTACTTAAAACTTCTAGTGCAAGCAGTTTAGAACAGCCAGATTTGGGGAGGGAAAATAAGTTCTGCTCTCCATAGGACGCTTAAAGCAGGCAAGTGTCCCATAGACACAGCTCTGTAAGGTTTCCCTCTGCACATGCTGTGACCTCACCAAATCAAAGGTATAATTCTGAGTCTGAAACAGCCAGCAGCAATTGTGGAACTAGCCTGATGGGCCAGAGAAGAATTGCTAATGCTCTACTGACAGCTGTGACAAAGAATTTTCTCCCGCTTCTATTTAATCACTTTGAGTTTCTATTCACAGCAGTATCACTTCCACCATGTTATGCATGGTCAAAACTCTTAATGCGGTTGCCTGATGATCTGTCTTCTCAGAGAAGCAGATTTGGCAGATGTGTGTCCTGTCAGTATAAAAGTTTATACTGATTCACAGAAACCAGAAAGCACCAAATAGAACCTCAACAGAACTTCATAAACATCGAAGCACAAGCAAATACCATAACAGTTTTAGTAACTCTGCAAGATTTAAAATAGGCTGAAAAGTCATAAAGAAGATATCATCTACAGTTACAAGGGCAATTCAGAAAGAAAGAAAGGAAGAAGCAACAGCAGGGTTTTCAATTCTGAAACCTTCAGGGCAAATCAGCTTCTCATTTCCATGTTGTGCAGCTTATCACTTGACAGCTAGAGTGGTAGGGCCTGATCTAGATAAATCCTTGATCACTTATGACAATGTGCATGTTCTTAAATAGAACATGCCCTTCCAGATTGATATAGCTGAGAGTCAGAAATGGGTCTTAGAGCTCTTCAAATCTGCATGAATAACATATTACCATTTGAGAATAGCAGTCTCATTAACAACATGTACATTTATAATCCATAAAATAATCTCAAGTTCACTCGAGCTTCTTTAATATATTATCCAAACACAGCATTTCTGCAACTGTTAAGTCAAAGTTGATACCAACAAGAATCAGGATTTTCTGAAGTTTTTGTGTTATTCTACACAAGAATGTTGTAGGAATCTTGCAGTCCTGTCACTATCCAGTCTGATCAGATCCTCACTGGATCACATACAACTGAAAGCAGAGTGCTGGCCGGAGGAGGCAGGCATCAACACCACATGAACAGCTCCTGAAGCAACTGAGACTACAGACAATGACAGAGAGTAGGAAGGCATGGGGGAAGGGGGAAATGACAGAAAAAAAACCATCTAATAGATTAATATGAGAGTATGTATGGAACACCACACTCCTGCACTACAACATTCAAAGCTTCTTCCAACCCCTTTACTCTCCCCATCTTCACCATTCGATACCTCCTATCCTACAAATTTTACATAGTGCCAAGTGAACAAGAGACAGTATTTTGTGGTTAGGAGAGATGGTCAGTTGCATGGTATGTGCTGGACAAGTCAACTGCACCTACTGTTCCTTACACTGATGATAGGCCAAATAAATGGCTTCATTTACCCAAGTTCCAGAGGTCACATAATTTGCAGAAGCATTGAAGAAAAGTAATTTCTAGAAAAATCTCTCCATTTGGCAAATGTTGGTTTATAAACAAAGGGATACAAAAGGTATTACAGGGAACAACATGCAGAACAGATAAAACACCAAAATGTCCCTTTCTTGGGAGATGAGCTACAATAATAGATTTGGAAATTAAGAGGCACAGCAAGAGTTTGAAGCTGAGCTGTCCTGACAAGTGCGTCAGCCTTATACTGCTTTTACCAGAGCTCCTAGGAAAGAAGTGCAATGAAATTTCTCTCTAAAGGCATTTCAAAACAACAGTCAAATATACACAGAAATAGGATAGAAAATAGGAAAAACAGAATAGAGAAAGACATGAATACGATCAGGGGTGTTGTTTACTTGCAGATATATTTCAATCACATCTCTACATTTATCACTACAATAAACACGATGTATGTACACGTATCTATGCAACAGCATTATACATTTTGGTTTCCAGAAAATAAAGCATTTACTTTTGCCTTATAAAAAGCAAACAAATGTACATAAGGCACTAAAGAAACAAGAAACACAGGGGAAGGGTTCATGGTTTTGTTTAGGTAAGGACATGGGAGGAAAGACCACAGGGAGGAAAACGTCAGGTTTATCTGAGTTTCTAACAACAGAAAAAGTATGCACATGTATATACATATATACACACATATACGTGCACACTTCTTTTTTTAACCTGGTTCATTGACATGCTGATCGTTTCCGAAAGCAGCAAGCTTTTGTGTCTCCTCAGTTTGTCTGCACTCTTCAGCATATTCAGTTCCAACATTCTCTGTGATAGGTAGCCTGGAGACGAAAGAAATGACAAATCTATAAATGCTTCCTCATCTAAGTCATGGTTATCTATGAGAATAAAATTATACACTAAGTTCATAGTTCCCATGTCAAGCAGGAATTACTTTAATGAACTAACTTTAGAAATAAATTTTGTTTCTGCGGATAGATATTAGCCTGAGCAAAGTGCCACATTAAGTCTTTTTGTTTAGACTGAAAAATAATCTAGCTCCCAAAAATATCATCCCTTAAGTCTGTAACAGCTAAGCATTGCTCTCCTTATGAAAGTCTACGAATACTTCCAAACAAACACCATTTTTGTGACAAATTCTTGATACAGTTTAACTATGAAATATATGCAATCCTTGCATCATTCTGTGGAGACAGAGCAAGCAAACAAGAGTAACTCCCACTGCTTTGTCTTTGAGTCATGAGATGATGGTAGTCAGGAAAAAACACCAACATAACCATCCAATCAGTGAATTTTATAGATGCTTATTACACACAAGATGTAAAATCTACCCATGACACAAAAATAATTAAACAGGATTAAAAAAAAAAAATCTTTTACATAAATGTGCAAAGAAAATCAGATTTCAGTAGAGAAAAAGAGTAGCATACATACAATAACTGCATGGTGATTAAACTATAAATGAACTTATATGTAGAAGAGTTTTGTACACATCAAAAGCACACTTTCTCCTTTTCTAACAAAATATAATGCAGCTGTGTTTATTTCTTGACCCAAATAATAAGCAAAAGTAACTCCAGAAGCAATTAATCTGAAAGCAAGAGATTTTTAACAGCACTGTCACACAACTCTCATAATAGAGCAAATGAGAGTATCCTGATGCCACAGAGCACTCACGCTCTTTGACAAGACAATCTCTGTGCCAGCTTGGTTCTGCTACAAACTACTCATCCAGTCATGATTTTCTCCTACAGAAAATACCAATTTTTTTATCACCAAGATGTGGCTTCTTATCCTATTTTAATGATATTTTAGTTATAAAGCTAATGGTAAATTTTCCCTCAATGCAGGGTTCAACAGAATGCACCCATCTCTGCACAATCACTGTGTGAGGAATAGCTGTCTACTTTCAGAAAGCAGACTACAACATTTTTAGCAATTAACTTCTGAAACAGCTAAGAATGGGTACACTCCATCATAGGCCTGAATCCAAGGTACAATTCATAAAACTTCCACACATCATGTCAGAGTGTTTGTGGAGCAGCTGATTCCACACAAGTGAAACCCAAACACAAAAATAAGACATCCAAGCCAAACATTCGGTATTGAAAATAACATAATGAAACTTGGCTACACAATCTCCATTTGGCAACAGTGTATGCAATGTATTTTAGTGGTATAACCAATCACTCTTCATTTCCGTAAGACCAGTCTTAATCCAGTGCACTGGACACACATCCTGACAACAGAACTTAGTTATGCAGTAAGTACAACTTCACCATCTCCAAGAAAAAAAGACACCTGATTATGACAGTAAATGCTTTCACACAGGAGCAGGTATTAAATCAAGTATCAGAGGCTTAACCAGTAACAAACCAACCACTTCAACAAAAAACTTTCACTGAGCATAGGAGCTAAGAGTAAGAAACATAGAACTATGTTCCTCTTTTGCTGCAAAGACATTGCAGAAGTGTTGGTATTTAAGCTACAGCTGAAGACACCAGGAAACAGTTTAACATCATACAAGAATATAATCAATTAAATGCTCCTGGGAAATTGAGTATTAAGCATTTCCAGACAGCTTCACAGAAGGTATGCACATGCTTTCAACCTGTGCCTGCACAGATGCAGGTAAACAAGGACAGCATTATCTCAGTAACTTGTGAGAATAAAGTATTTTTTTTTTATTTGGATATCTGTACGTTTTCTTTCAGAATACAATTTTTCTGTCTTCAGACAGCATGCAGTAAACAAACCTCAGGCTACACAATGAATAAAGAAAATATTTAATAGTCAGTCATTAAGAATGAACATTGCTCACTCAATGCACTGAATCGAGCTTCAGTCTTGGGGAAAATCATACGCAACTGGAAAATTGTATATGGTCATACAAAATGAACAAACAACCTTCATAAAAAATTTCTTGGTCTGGAACATTTATTTGCTGATAGGAGCAGAGTGACAGGCTTCAGAAAACTCACATCCACTGCAGTCTAGAAAAGGACAATAGGCTTAACTGCACTTTTCTGGAGTACACCAGTTATCTCTTCCCCATTTCTTTCTAACAGAGGGGAAAATCATATTTCAGGACACCTACCCTGCTATAACTTAGGCTTTCCAGATTTCAGACTTGGCACTTGTCTACTTTTAGACTCCCCTGCTTTGGATCCCTCCCAAATACTGCAGAACATTGGCAAATAGGTTTTCAACTGCATATATGAAACATTCAGAATTCCATCAGTTTATGAGGCAACAGAACACCATTTTTGGACTAACGGTTACTGAAAAAAGTTCAAGTCATTGGTTTAAGGAAATACAGGAGACTTAAGATGTTCTGCTTTTAATTCTTTCAATCTCATTTCTAAAAGACTGAGAGCATGTTTCATTCTCCAAAGCAAGCTGCGAACATGACATTACTCTAAATGGACAAAGTCATGCAAAATTATTATCCACTGAGAACGTGACCAATCAAGCTCCTCAACAAGTCTTGGTATGTCTGAACATCTATTAAACATAACTTGTTGGCTACCTCTGACGGTGTACACTTCTCAAGACCTACCTATTTTGGAAAATACTCTCAGTAGCTGCAGACATGAGGACTTGGAGCCTGAAAAGTGGCCAGTAAGAAGCTTTCTGTACAAACAAAATGTAGAAGACAGAATGCTTCTGTTCAGAGAATTAACACTATCTTATGAGCTTATGGGACATTTTCCTTACTCTTTACCATGTGGTTTATCTGCTGTAACATTTTTAAGTGTGACTGGTCTAGATACTTAAGATTACTTTAAATAATTTTGAGCATTGAACCAGGACAAAATCTTTTTAAGCGTTTCTTATCTAAGTTGAAGGGAAAATTCAGTGTCCTAAACGGTATCAAAAATAGCTGACACTTCACAGAAATTACTAAAAGAGAAATTGTCGACAGATCCAGTTGTAAATGCTTTCAAATGCAGCCAGGAAGCCTTTCTTGAAATAAATTCAGCTACAGAAAGGTCTTCCTTTTCTTCAAGCTATAGAATGACCTCTAGTAAGCCAACAAGGCCATCATAACAGAGTACACTCAAAAAGTGTTTGCATTTGAAATACTTATCAAGGCATCTTAGCATACATTTAAGTCAGAAAAACCAGAATTAATTACCTATTTTAACCATAATGGTGAGACATAATTTATTCAGCTCTTTTCAGTATCATACACTACAATGCCAATGCATACATCAAACAGTTCCTTTCTGCTTATTAATTGAACACATACACACAATCTTATTTCCTGGAAATAAAGCAGCAAATCAGAATGTATAAAGAAAATACTCAAGTATGTAAAAAAATTCCAAGGATTAAGATGTGTTCTTACCCATTTTCTGATACATTTCCATTCATTATTTAATTCTGGGGTAGAAGCTTCTATTCAAGGCCATATAAATTAGGAATGTTTCCATCTTAGAAATAAATGAATGAAAAATTGAAGTGTTCTATGGGTGTGTTTTTAAAAGTTCTTACAGATGTGTGGTGCAGCAGTGTGCTGGTTTGAGGCTAATTGGAATATTTTAATTGAGAAAATTATACTATAGGCTGTGCAAGGAAAAAACAATGGTGATGTCCACTCACAGGCTTGCTGAGACATATAAGTACTCAAAACATAGGTAAGTCAGCATCTCTGGGGCACAGCGTCTCAGGCGGTCTAGCTTCTGGCTTCTCTCTGCCAAGTAACCTCACTAACCACTTTCCTTCTAACTCCCCTGGTCGATCCTCCAAATTCACCTTGCGTGTAAGGCAAACCTTGGGGTAAGGTATAGGGGTGGAGAGAAGGTGGAAGGGTGGTTGGAAGCCCCTCCTGGGGTCTCTGATTTCTGGGAGGGGTGTTGTGTTTCTGTATTACCTTTACCTTGTATATTTCTGTAAATATTCCTGTATATAGTGTATATATCTGCTTGTACATTGTGCTAAGCTGTAAATATAGCTTCANCACCTCTCCTATGAGGACAGATTGAAAGAGTTGGGGCTGTTCAGTCTGAAGAAGTCTCCAAGGTGACCTTATTGTGGCCTTCCAGTATCTGAAGGGGGCTGACAAAAGAGCTGGGAAGGGACTTTTTAGGATTAACAGGTAGTGAGAGGACTAGGGGGGGTGGAGCAAAGCTGGAGGTGGGGAGATTCAGACTGGACATGAGGAGGAAGTTTTTCACTATTAGAGTGGTGAGAGCCTGGAATGGGTTGCCCAGGGAGGTGGTCGAGGCCTCATCCCTGGAGGTGTTTAAGGTCAGGCTGGATGAGACTCTAGCCAGTCTGATCTAGGGTAGGGTGTCCCTGCCTATGGCAGTGAGGTTGGAACTAGATGATCCTTGTGGTCCCTTCCAACCCTGACTGATTCTATGATTCTACTTTTTGCTTATTTATGCTCTGCTGCATCTGACATAAAATCCCTGTTCACATGAGACTGGGAGTTGAACATAAAACTAGGGACACTCATTTCACAGTTCACAGGAGAAGGACTGCCCTAAGTTATGGCTTCTATAACACATGCAAGCTGTTCACCTACTTAAAGAGATCTGGGATAAGGAATTAATTGGAGAAGTATTTAGCTTTCCAGCATACAGAGCAATATTTTGCTGTACAATTTTAGTATGATATATACAGTAGACTGTTTCAAAGTCTCTTTTCTGAAACTGAAATAATGTGACACTTTACATAACTGAACATTTGCCATGACAGTAAATAACCTTCCACTGGGTTTACTGAAGGGCATACTAAAAATTTCTTTTAACTGGCTGTTAGCATTCCATACTTTTAGAAGACTGGTCTTGCCTGCAAAAATACTAACTTTAAAGAAATAACATACTGTTGTTCAAAAAAAACCCCAGTGTTTCAGTCACAAATGTATAGATTATTAATAGAATTCAGAGTAACTGAAATCTGTTAAATAAATACAGATTTTTAAGTTATTTACAGATTATTATATAACTCTAAGAATTGATGAGGTGCTTGCTTTTTTCCACTCGAGAACTGTTCTGAAATGTAATTAGCTAAGTGTAGTGCTAAAGTCTTCATATATAGGCAGCTTAAAGGACTGTTACTCAGCCCTTCCTCACCAAAATTACTGAGGGCTCCTGTTTTAAAACCTTAGCTATCTGGGAAGAGGAAAAGAGAGGGAGTACGCTGAAACTGCTTCACAAAATCCTTAAAATCCCTAATGCAACTGTTTGGACTTGGATATTCTATGTAAACTGATTATCTCAGAAATAGCACAGACTCACAGAAACATCCAGGTTGGGGAAGACCCTCAGGATCACGGAGTGCAACCTATAACCCTACTCTACAAGGTCACCTTAAACCGTATCCCTAAGCACCACATCCAAATGACCCTTAAACACATCCAGGGTCAGTGACTCAACCACCTCCCTGGGCAGCTCATTCCAGTGCTGGACAACTCTCTCTGTAAAACGCTTTTTCCCACTATCCAATCTAAACCTACCCAGAATCTACTTGAGGCCATTCCCCTTTGGTCTGTCTCCAACTACCTGTCAGACGAGACCAGCACCAGCCTCTGCACAATGTCTCTTTAGATAGCTGTAGACAGCAATGAGGTCTCCCCTCAGCCTCCTCTCACTCAAACTAATGAGGTCTCCCCTCAGCCTCCTCTCACTCAAACTAATGAGGTCTCCCCTCAGCCTCCTCTCACTCAAACTAATGAGGTCTCCCCTCAGCCTCCTCTCACTCAAACTAATGAGGTCTCCCCTCAGCCTCCTCTCACTCAAACTAATGAGGTCTCCCCTCAGCCTCCTCTCACTCAAACTAATGAGGTCTCCCCTCAGCCTCCTCTCACTCAAACTAATGAGGTCTCCCCTCAGCCTCCTCTCACTCAAACTAATGAGGTCTCCCCTCAGCCTCCTCTCACTCAAACTAATGAGGTCTCCCCTCAGCCTCCTCTCACTCAAACTAAACAGCCCCAGCTTCTGCAGTCGCTCCCCATAAGATTTATTCTCTAGGCTCTTCACCAGCTTTGTTGCCCTCTTCTGGACCTGCTCCAGCACCTCCACATCTCTCTTGTATTGCGGCGCCCATAACTGAACACAATACTCAAGGTGTGGCCTCACCAAAGCTGAGTATAAGGGGACAGTTACCTCCCTACTTCTGCTGGCCACGGCATTTTTAATACGAGCCAGGATGCCTCCAGTCTTCTTGGCCACCTGAGCACACTGCTGGTTCATATTCAGCTGCCTATTACAACCCCCAGATGCCTTTCTGCCAGGCAGCTCTCCAGCCGCACTGCCCCAAACCTCTAGCATTGCTTGGGGTTGTAACCCAAGTGCGGGACTTGGCATTTGACCTCATTGAAAACTCATCACATTAATGCTGGGTCATTGATCTAGACTATCCAAGTCCCTCTGAAGAGCCTCTCTACCCTCATTCAAATCAACATTGCCACATAACTCGGTGTCATCTGCAAACTTACTGATGACGCTCTCAACATCTGAATGAAGGTTGTCAATAAAGATATTAAAAAGACGTGGCCCCAACAGAGATCCCGGAGGAACGACAGTGACTGTCTGCCAACTGGATTTAACTCCACTGACCACCACTCTCTAGACTCTCCTGTCCAGCCAGTGCTTTATCCAGGAGACAGTGTGCTCACACAAGCCATGAGCAGCCAATTTGTCTATGAGAATTTTGTGGGGAACAGTATCAAAGGCTTTTCAAAAGGCTAGGAATACAACATGAACAGCCTTTCTCTCATCCAGTAGCCAGGTGATCTTGTCATAGAAGATCAGGTTGGTCAGGAAGGACATGCCCCTTGTGAATTCATGCTGACTTAGCCTGATCTCCTGGTTGTTGTCTGTATGACAGATGATGGCATTTGAGATGACCTGCTCCATGACCTTCCCTGGTACTGAGGTCAGATTGACGGGTCTGTAGTTTCCCAGATCTTCCTTTTGGCCCTTCTTGTAGACAGGCATCACGGTTGCCACTGGCACCTCCCCAGTTAGCCAGGACTTCTGGTAAATCATGGAAAGTGGCTTGGCAAGCATGTCTGCCAACTCCCTCAGCACCCTTGGGTGCAGCCCATCCAGTCCCACAGACTTGTGTACATCTAAGTGGCACAGCATGTCAGTGACCACTTCCTCATTTAATGTCATGTCCTCAATCAGATTCCCCTCCCTTGACTTCCCAACATCCTCCACCTTCATGAGGGTGGGTGGCCCAGGGCACTGCTGGACTCAATGCTGAAGACAGAGACAAAGTAGGCATTGAGCACCTCAGCCTTCTCCTCATCCTTAGTTTCCCTTTGCATTTAATAGGGGATGGAGATTTTCTCTAGTCCTCCTTTTGCTGTTAATGAATTTACAGAAATATTTTTTTATTATCTTTAACAGCTATAGCTAGGTTAAGCTCTTGCTGTGCTTTGGCTCTCCTAATTTTCTTCCTGCATAGTTTTGCTATGCAGGGCATAGTCCTCATGAGAGACATGCCCACTCTTCCAAGGGCCATAGACTCTCCTTTTGTTCTTGAGGTCCAGTCAAAGGTGCCTATTTAGCCAAGCTAGACACCTTCCCCATTGACTTGTCTTTCGACACACAGGCACAGCCTTCTCCTATGCCTTTAAGGCTTCCCTCTAAGTGAGTCCAACCCTCCTGGACTCCTAAATTCTTCAGGATAGCTTCCCAAGGGACTTTGTTCATCAGCCTCCTAAACAGGCCAAAGTTGGCCCTCCAGAAATCCAAGGTGGCCGTTTTACTAACCCCTCTCCCTGCCTCCCCCAGGAAAGAGAACTGAATCATCTCATGATCGCTGAGCCCCAAACATTCTCCAACCTTTACTTCCCCTACTAGTTCTTTGTTCACAAGAAGCAGATCCAGGAAGGTATCTTCCCTGGTTCGCTCTCTCACCAATTGTCAGGAAATTATCACAGTATCACAGTATCACAGTATAGCAAGGTNATATATCCATTGCCAAACTAACATCTCTGTAAGACCTTCAATTTTTCACATTGCCCAAAGGTAAAATCCAAGAAAAACAACCATCACAAGTGCCAGAATGAAACAGCCCAAATCCCCATAGTTACTGCCTACTGCTCTGGCTATTCCCTCCTGTTCTATCGCTAATTATCTTTAAGAAGAGACCAGCACCACCAACCTCTCCACAATATCCTTTCAAATGTAAGACCTCCTCAATTTTACACGAACACCTGTAACTGCCGTGCTTACTAGCGAAGCATCACCAGCACCAGAAACATTAATTCTACAGACAGTTTGACTGTCCTGGTTTTATCAGAGAGCCAACAGTAATACAATGGTAACTTACACAAATTTCTGTCAGTTAGCACTTGAAAGAGAATTATTACTGCAGTAAGCTGTCACAGCAAAGGACTAAACAGTGAATCTTACCAAGAGGTCTCTCGTGTAGGTTTGCAGCAAGTTTTGTTCATAGTTGTTAAAAAGCACAAACAGTAATCAAGTGCTGTCTGAAGCAATCAAAGGACACGGACTCATTATATGCAACTTAAAACAGCCATATACTATCATGCTCAGTAATAAAAAGAGAAGAAGGGGAGAGGAGGGTTCAGTTAGATTTGCCATCTATTGTTTGGTTAGGCATTGGTCTGCCTGTGGGAAGTGGTACGCAACAGCCTTTGCATCGCTTGTTTTGTTTTCTTTCTTCTTTCAACAGTTTTTCCCTCAACTACCAATTTTCTTCCTTTTCCATTCCTTTTCTACCACTCTGTAAGCCCACAAATCCACCTAACTTGTTGCTCTTTAAATAGTCCTTAGGAGTTATTTTTTGCTATTTTATGAAAAAAAAAAAAAATGCAGGGATATTCAGCACACTCACAACTTGCATCTCACATCGACTCATTCTGTTTCCCTGTGCTAAGTTTCAGCTATTTAATTGCTCACGTTATGCTTTTATTTACATCACAAGTACAAATTAATATCCTTACTCCCTAGTTGGGCTATGCCTTCAACAGAGCTGAGGACTCCTAACAGTTGGTAACACACAAAGCCATAAGAATATTGACAAGCAGAGAGTCAAAATTTTAACCTTAAAGAACTTAAGCAGAAGTATTGCTTGCTTTTTGAAATAAATTCTTAAATCTTTGCAGCCTCACTTTGGTTATTTACTTCCAGATTATCTTAATCGCCATGATCCCCCTCACTGTGATGTCCCACAGCAAGAGGCAAAAAGAGGAATTCCTTAGAATAGATGAGACATTTTGAGTAGCCGTCATTTTCAGGTAAAAGATTAGCGCCATGAACTGCACTTTCATTCCTTCATCCCAAGCTGCATGTGATTGAACAAAACCACTCTGAAGCTGAGGGGTGTCACAGCAAATGCTGGGTTTAGATGCAACTCACTACAAAACACAACCAGAACGTAACTGCCACTATGGATGCAGTGCCATCTTAATAAATATTTAAAGATTACATGTACCAATATCACACCAGACTGACTCTTTTTTTCTCCTCAAGGAGTTAGTAACAGAATCCCTAAAGATGCCTCCTAATAATGAGGAATTGAACAGTAAATTGAACAGTGTTTCATATTTTATTTCAAGATTGAAAGGAAAATAATAAAAAGAGCATAAGGCACCAGCAGAAACCATTCTATGACATGCAGCCGGGCACGGTCTTCATTCTCCATGGAGTCAGTCATTTTAAGGATCACCTGTTGTATTAGAGGCTATGTTTATTGAAGTCAGTAGGGAAAAACTCCACACACATCTATTCTAGAGTAATTTCATGTAAATTATGATTATTTTGTGCACTCACATAACTATGGGAACTTAAATTACTTCAATGATTCCTCACATCTGTATTTCTAAGCCAAATGTCATGTAAACAGCACAGCTACAAGCCACAGAGAAATCAAACACATCCACCATAAACCACAGGAAATCCTCCCCACAGCCCAGTCACTGTTGGAGATGCATTTAGGTTGCTTCATCATTGGATGTATGATTGTCTTTGGTCATCCATATTGATGCAAACTGTGATAACTGGAATATTTTAATGGAGAAAATTATACTATAGGCTGTGAAAGGAAAACAATGGTGATGTCTACTTCACTCATAGGCTTGCTGAGATGTATAAGTACACAAACATAGATAAGACACTCACAGAGTCCCTTGGTCTCTCTCTGGTAGCCAGGGGGTTTTCTCCTCTCTGCCGAGTAACTTAACTAACCACTCCACTTCTAACCCCCTTGGCTGATCCTCCAAACTCACCTTACGCGTAAGGCAAACCCTGGGGTAAAGTAGAGGGGTGGGAAGAAGGGGAAAGGGTGGTTGGGAGCCCCTCCTAGGGACTGTGATTTCTGGGAGGGGTATTGTATTTCTGTATTACCTTTAACTTGTATATTTCTGTAAATATTCATGTATATTGTGTATATATCTGCTTGTATATGGTGCTGAGCTGTAAATATAGCTTCATTCCTTAACTTCCAGCTGGCTGAGTCTACTCTGGGTGATTTTACAAAGTTGGGCGAAGCGGGGGGGGCGGGTAACTCCCAAATCATCACACACACATTTAACAATCTTATACATAAGCTCTCCCATGCTAGCTCTCTTCTAAATGCTAGTTATATTCAACCACTCAAAATGAAGCATTTATTCTTCATCTGGTCTGAAAGCACAGGAGACTGAAGTCAATACATGTAGCTGCATGGCCAGCAATTAGATTCTCTACAGTCCTCCATTTGTACCGCTATTTCAGAAAAAGAATCACAGAACCACAAAATGTTAGTGGATGGATGGGACCAACCCCCAGATCCTGCCAGAGCACGATTACCTGGTGTAAGTCACACAGGAATACATTCAGGTGGGTTTTGAATGTCTCCAAAGCAGAAGACTCCACAACCTCTCTGGGAAGCCTGTTCCACTGTTCTGTCACCCTTACAGTGAAAACGTTTTTCCTTGTGTTGACGTGGAACCTCTTGTGCTTCAGCTTGCACCTGTTGTCCCTTGTCCTATGATTCAGGGATCTCCTTGGCAGGGTGCCATGGGAAATAACCCTGGAAGGAAGGGGGGCCCAGGAAAGCTGGTCATTGTTCAAGGATCACCTCCTCCAGGCTCAGGAACAATGCATCCCAGAAAAGAGGAAGGCAGTAAGAACGCCAGGAGGCCTGCATGGATTAATAGAGCGCTCTTGGATACTCTTAAATGCAAGAAGAAAGCTTATAGAGAGTGGAAGCAAGGACAGGTAACCTGGGATGAGTACAAAGATATTGTTCATGCTGCCAGACATCAGGTCAGGAAAGCTAAGGCACAGCTAGAATTGAATCTGTCCAGGGACATTAAAGGGAACAAGAAGAATTTCTTCAGGTATATTAGTGAGAAAAGGAGGACTAGGGAGAATGTGGGACCCTTACAGAAGAAAAATGGAGAGCTGCTGACAAAAGA
>WBNM01013986.1:34062-236039 GCA_013399055.1 Ramphastos sulfuratus
GAATGGTTGGAGAGCAGCCCTGAGGAGAAGGACCTGGGGGTCTGGGTTGATGAAAAGCTCAATATAAGCCTGCAGTGTGCGCATGCAGCCCAGACAGCAACCAAGTGCTGGGCTGCATCAAGAGAAGTGTGGTCAGCAGGGCAAAGGAGGTGATTCTCTCTCTTTGCTCTCATCAGATCCCATCTGGAGTACTGTGTACAGTTCTGGAGCCCTCAGCACAGGAAGGACATGGAAGTGTTGAAGCGGGTCCAGAGGAGGGCCAGGAAGATGATCAGAGGGCTGGAGCAGCTCTCCTATGAGGACAGGCTACAAGACTTGGGGTTCTTCAGCATGGAGAAGATAAGGTTTCAAGAAGACCTTAAGATACCTTCCAGTATCTGAAGGGGGCCTAAAGGAAGGCCGGGGAGTGACTATTTACAAGGTCTTGTAATGACAGGATGAGGGGCAATGGGTTTAAACTGGAAGAGGGGAGATATAGACTGGATGGCAGGAGGAAGTTCTTTACAGTGAGGGTGGTGAGACACTGGAACAGGTTGCCCAGAGAGGGTGTAGTTGCTCCCTCCCTGGAGGTGTTCAAGGCGAGGTTGGACGAGGCCTTGAGTAACCTGTACTGGTGGGAGGTGTCCCTGCCTATGGCAGGGGGTTGGAACTGGATGATCCTTGAGGTCCCTTCCAACCATACCATTCTATGATTGGGCATCACTGAAAGAAGAGCTTGGCTACATCCTCCAGACACTCTCCCTTCATCTATTTACAAACACTCAGTCTCCTCTTACACAATCTGAAGAGCTCCTGCAGCCTTTCCTTATAAAGTTTAGGCAATCCCAAGCACCAATGTAGGCTGGGCAGTGAGTGGCTTGAGAGGAGCCCTGAGGAGAGGGAATTGGAGTGCTGGTGGATGAGAAGCTCAGTATGAGCCATCGGTGTGCTCTTGCAGCCCAGAAAACTAACCAGATCCTGGGCTGTGTCAAGAGAATTGAGGCCAGCAGGTCAAGGGAAGTGATTCTCCCCCTCTACTTCGCAGTGGAGACACCCCACCTGGAGTACTATGTCCATTTCTGGAGCCCCTATTGCAAGAGGGATATAGATGTGCTGGAACATGTCCAGAGAACGGCCACGAGGATGATCAGAGGGCTGGAGCACCCCTCCCCAAGAGGAGAGGTGGAGGGAGCTAGGGCTGTTAAGTCTGGAGAGGAGAAGACTCTGAGGTGACCTTATTGTGGCCTTTCAGTATCTGAAGGGGGCCTACAAGAAAGCTGGGAAGGGACTTTTTAGGATGTCAGGTAGTGATAGGACTAGGGAGAACCAAGCTAGCAATGCCTAAGTGCTAGGAAGTTCTTCACCATGAGAGTGGTGAGATCCTGGACTGGGTTGCCCAGGGAGGTGGTCGAGGCCCCATCCCTGGAGGTGTTTAATGCCAGGAGGGATGAGGCTCTAGCCAGACTGATGTAGTGTGAGGTGTCCCTGCCCATGGCAGGGAGGTTGGAACTAGATGATCGGTGTGGTCCCTTCCAACCCTGACTGATTCTATGAGATCAATTTCAGAAGAGCATGAGTAAAGAAGTCTAAAATATGCTACAGAAAACCAAACAGTTATCTTCAGAAAAAGCATTAAGAAATGTGTATATGAAAAGATACTCTAATTTACCTATGTAAAAGGAGATATTCACTGCAGTTCAAGGAAAATTAATTTATAGAAATGCAAGACACATTAGGAATTCATGATATTCCTTGCCTCAGAAAATTAGGACAAAGGAAAAGGACATTGAAAGAAAGCTTTAAAAAAAAAGTTAGATCTTCACTTCAACCCTAATTGTCTGTGTGAGAAATATAATCTACAAGAAAAAAAATTAACTAAAAACTGCCCTCCTATAGTGGCAGAGTAAATGATGGCGTGTTAAAAAAATTTACTCATTACACAACTAATGTTACAGTCTCAAGTATTATAACATGGTTTAGTCACCAATAACAGCAAAGAAATTTTCAAAAAAGAGAAAGTGAAACTATAAATATATGGGTTTGGTATGTTACAATAAGAAAGCAAAAGTGCTAGGACAGTACATTTTCTAAAATTTCTAGAAGTGAGTAAAGAGATAAAATGTCAAAGACAAGAGAGACTCAGAAACTTAAGACCATAAATCATGTTTAAAACCACAGCACATCCAAGTTATCTAAATTTACAGACGGAATGAAAGCAAAAGATTGATAGATAAATGGCAGAGAGATAAAACGTCATTCCCGGTAAAGGAGTCAAACACACACAAAAAACAAAGAGGAGGAGGGGAAAAAATAAAGAGTCAAGAAATCTAAAGGTAAGTAGTAAAGACTTCACACTATTTGTAATTTTATTATGGTAATTTAAGAAACTGCCTGAAACTTCATGACAGGTATCAAAATATAGCCTTCCTCCTTCCCCAGGTAACATCATAACAATAGTTCTAGGCACTACTAAAGACACACTCAGTAATGCCATCAGGGAACAAAACCACTACTGGAAAGTCCAAACTTCCACCCCGATACAGAACTGCAGAACCATGAATCTCTTCAGCATGGAAATGTAATTCTCCACAAAGCTTCCAGGATTAACCATTGACTAGCAACTGCATAATATACTGCTCTGATTTTAAGTTCCAGTTCCCAATGCCAGCCTCACATTAACAGCCTGAACACAGAGATCTGAAATACATAAAAAAAAATAGTAGCAATACAAATTTTCAGCTTTTATGTTTTCCCAGCAATGGAAAGAAACACCATTCTCGGTATCCTACCTCACAAAATCTGATGACGCAAAGAGTAGGTGCAAAAAAACCAAACTTAATTAATCTGCACACCTTCCAGTAAGCATCGCTAATTTGCAAAGACACTACAATGAGGTTATTCTGTACAGCAGTTACTTTCATATTTGATACAGTGGGAAAAAAAGTGTTGACATGTTAACTGCGCTGTAAAGGAGGTGACAAGGAGCATTTTAATTTCATCTGAAAATCTGTCAGGACAGTTCTGTCATCATAAACCTAGCTCCCTTCCTTTTTCATAGTACCGCATACAATGCAATGTGAAAACCTTCCAGTTGAAGAGGATTAATGCTGACATTTGAATTTTTACAATGTATAAGTAATATCAGCTTTAATAACTGCAATACACGTCATCTTTATGTTGTATGACATCTAAAACAAATTTACAGAACCTTTGTTCTCCCAACAATTCAACACACCAGTGGAAGCAAAAAAGTAGGAATGAAAAATACTTACAGGAGCAAAGACAGTCATTAGAACAAGCACAAGCAGAAGAGAAAGCATTTCATATACCATCCCTACTGTTTAGATTAATAGGAAGAGACTGGATAACTGGAACGGAAAATGGCTGCTTCAACGACCTTTAGTGTGCACAGTGCCATCTCTGTAAATGAATCTTAAAAATGGATATGCTCAAAATACTCATCAAGGAAAGACGGAGCAGGCAACTGACAGTCAGTTGAGAGAGAAGCAAAGTCTATGGTAAGACTTAAAATCTGGGGCTTTTTAGATCTGTTAGACCTCAATATGCATCTCCTTATAATTCTACTCCTTTAATTAACGTGTCTTACATGGTACATGGTAGGTGTTACAGACTGGCTTCTTCAAACATATTTAAAATGTTAATTAAAAATGCTAACAGTAATGGAAAAGTATACTACTGTGAGACTGATGGAATTCATCTAGAAAAAGTATTCAATATAGCAACAGAATCCTGAGCAACTGTCAAATAGCTCTTTTCAGTCAAGGCTCACTTAACAATGGTTTTAGATGATCTTTACTAGAGAAATACTATTTTTAACTGTTTAAAAATTACAATAGAACAGCCTGATCCCCCTCTAATGGGAGAAAAGTCTTCCAGCATCTCAATGTCCTCAAAGTTTGATAAAAGCAACACAGTTATTTTTAGCACTCTACGGTCATAAAAAAACACAGCACTAAATGGTGACCTACAGCTATGCACAGCCAAGCATCACATCATACGACAGCCTTAACTTTAGCTGGAAGCACGTCTGTAGTTGCTTCAGACTATCATTATTCATCTCACTATCACCAACTCCTTTGGATGGATTTAGCAACAAGCATTTGAAATTGTTACCATCTTTTTTTAAATTGCTGCCATTGGCAGAACTCAGTTCAAAGGTAGGAGATCTTAATGGACTTTGCAGAAAGTATCTGAGTGACCATCTTAGGTTAAATGAATTACTACTTCTCTCTGGTACAGAAGATGAAAAAGAACTTTAAAAGCAGAAAAGCTTAAACTGTCATATTCAGTACAGAAAGTCATTTTTCTAAGCACAGTTTGAGTAAATGAAAAAAAAAAAAAAAAAAAAATCCTTGTTGTCTTCCAGCAGTAGTAACAGCCCGGGAACAGGATATGCTACAGTAGGAGACCTTCAAGCAAATTCACCTGAAACAACACTGTGCACAGACAACCGCAAAGGTAACTTATGTTATTTTATTCCAATTAGTCTGCTTGTGTCTGCATGATTTAACCACTTTTAAAATATATGGGTAACTTCAGATTTTGGAGGTATGGGGGGTTTTGTTCTATTGGGGATTTTTTTTTTCCATACTTTTGTTTGATAAGGGGTAGGGAGTTTTGTGGGATTGGGTTTTTTTTTTTGGTCTGGAGAGAGGTGTGGATGTTGTAGGGTTTTTGGGGTTTTACTTTTTTTTTAACCACATATACTAGCATGATAAAAATACAGATGTTAAGATGACAGATATGCACTTTGAAATGTTATAAACTTCACACAGTTATGTTAACTCAGGAAACAGATGGAAAATATTGTCGTATTTCATTATAGTTTTGCACTTATATCATACTGCAAAAGAGTTTATTAGTAGCTTCCTTTAAACATTCAGTTGCTAAGAAGGAAGTGTAAGTGTACAGACAGAAATGACAGAAATAAGATTTGTTGTTTGGTTTCTTCTCTCACAGCTAAAAAATGCCACTTTTTGGCTGGATGAAATGGCCAAAAAATGATTCCTACAAATCCACAAGATACCCTGGATCAGAAGTAGTTACAAAAACCCTACTGAGGGAATTGAAATGGCACCTGAAAGAGCGTGAAAGGTTAATACAAGAGATTGAAAATGAACAGAAAGTCCAGAAGACTGGCATGGATTATAACTGGCTGAAGAATCAAAACCCTCAAGCAACCATTCCAGCAACAGAGCAACGGCAGCTGGAAGTTTTGTGTTCACAAATCCAGCCTTGCCAAACAGGAACTGTTCTCAGCAGGTAACTTTTCTATTTCTCTTTGAGTATGCTATGATAAATAGGATGTTTCTTTAACCTGATCCAAGTTTGTATTTGGCTCTGCTCTTTCTACCAAAGTAACAAGGATCAGCAACTTGAACACATTTTCACAAGTCTTTTAGAAATTACCCCTTTACTTCATTGACGGGAGTTTTAATCACAATTTCCTTGGTCTAATCCTAAACAAGGGAAGTCTGACATACTTAAACATGTGACCTACCAATACTTACAGTTTTTCTCTGTTATTTATCCCAAATATTCATTAAATAGTAATGTAATAACTAAAAATCTAACTAAAACACTAATGCACTGCACTGTTATGAAGAAACTCTGCTTTGTGTCCAAATTATCAGCGAGGAGACAATGAAACCACTCAAAAACCCCACAAAAAAAACCCCCACACTATTTTTTTCAAAACAACCAACCATACCCACATTTTATGAAGACAAATTCTCCTACACCTAAGTGTATATTAAATACATTTTCTAGGGACACACAGAAATGACAGAATAAGCCTACGTGCCTTTTAAAGCCCAGAATATACCTAAGGGCAAAGTCAGTTTAAATCAAGTAACACAGATGGGCCAAAAAAAAAAAAAAAAGGCAGCATGCCTAGTAACAGTAGCTTTCAACCCTCATAATAGCTGGACTACATCCAGTGCATTGTTAGAGCTCTTTTCCTCTCAATCTTTTGGGGAAATGTGGCAACAAAGAATAAATGACACCAGAATATAGTAATTTCCTCCTTCTTCCTCTCCTTTCAAAAAGATCAGAGAGGAAATAGAAGAATTTTCAACACTGCTGATTAGATTTTGATTTTTGTTTCCAGATTTCGTGAAGTTTTGGCAGAAAATGATGTTTTACCTTGGGAAATAGTCTACATATTCAAACAAGTTTTACAAGATTTTCTCACTACCATTGAGAGACGAAACCAACAAGATCAACTGGTAGATGCATGGAATACAAATTGCTCTGAAAACTTCAGCCTGCGTGGAGACAGTTCTAACAAATCGGACAAAGATGAAATCCCCACAGTTTCAAGCTATGTCGACAAAACCACACAAAGCATGTTTCCCACCTTCTCTCACAGAATCTGGAACCTACCCTATTACTACCCTTCAAGTTAAGTTGGTTTATCTTTCTTTCTAAAAGCTATGTAGATGTTTGCATTCCTTTCTTGTGATTGCCATCCACAAAAAATATGAATAAAACATGTGACATGCTTTCCTTTTTTTCCAAGTAAAGAAATTAAAATCCTTGATTATAGCTAGTATGCAGTAAACAAAATATGAACTCTCTTATCTGTATAGCTCCTTCAAGATGTTGTGTTTGAAGGCACCTTTCAGCCAAAAACCTAGATGTTTCTGAAAAAACTCTGCATCATTTTATTTTTAGTCATATATATGTCAATGTATTTAAATAAGAAAAGACAGCTTTCCATATTTTGAAACAGCTTCAATCCATAAAGTGTTAGGCAAAAACTTCTGTATTTGTCACATAGCTTTTAGGCGCTTTAGTAAAGTTTATACTGTAGAAGATAAATGGTTTAATATAATATTAGAACAAATAAACTGGTAAATACTTTTTGGAGCTGAATAGTTATTTATTAATTTCAAAAGTAAATTATAAAATTAAAACAATGTCAGAAGATATAACGTACTGCATGTACTGGTTCTATATTTTTTCTCAATTGTACTCTGCACATGCTGAAGTATTGTGAAGGGTGACAACTATATGAAAAATTTGGTTACTTAATGGTATTTAACAAAACAGCTCTCTATTTTCCAAGAAAATAATTAATTAGTCTATTTACAATAGTTGTGTTTCTCTATTTGACTTTTTGGAAACTATCCTGAAACCCAGACTGTGCATTAAACTTAAAACCTTCTAATTACATCATACAGTACTTTTCTAGAAAAGCAAAGGAGTCAACAGCTTGTTTACAAAGCAAGAGGTGATAGTTTTAACAAAAAATCATGTTTTTCAGTTGCCATCATCCATCACTCTGAGTTCATAATAAGTTTTACAAGACTGATTGGATACATAGCAGTTATGGTCAGAGAAGACAATTAGAGCAGAAAATCAATGAAAACATATGCCAGAACTCAGTCTGCTACATTTCCATTTGGACTCCCACCACTATGCAACAAATTTCATGTCTTATGTAACATCTTCCATCTCCAAATTTCAATTTAACCCGTCTGCCACAATATAAGAACCAGACAAGATTTACATAGCTCAATTCACAAAATGCACTATTTTGCAAGCAAGGAGGAAAAGTGCTTCTTCTAATTTTCTTCAAACAGTGGAAAACAACATTCAGATTTCTTGAACTTGGTAACGTACAACTGAAAGCTATTTCTTTGTGCTCCAAAGTTGTAAACTCCATCCACAAAAGAATTTATTAATAATGTAACACAAATTAAATGAAACAAATGGCACGAGGTTTTCATAGAAGAAAAAAAAGTATTTTAAAAAAACCTTTGAAAAACTTGCAATCTATAGAACACCATGCAGAAAAGTCTAACAATATACAGAGGAGAGAAAAAAATCAGCACTTTTGCATACACCTAACTGACAAAGCACTAGTGGACTAGAGCGAATCAGGTTTAGAACAATATAAAAAAAATGAGCAGTTCACTATCAAGAGTAACCAGATCCTCCAATTTCCATAAACGAAATAGACAAAATTTTGCAACTATATGCAAATTCCGATTTGCACTCAAAGCTAGTATAAACTTTGTCCTCCTTTTGTGAAGTTGTGAATAAATAGTAAAAGTGCTGATCACAACTTACTCTGGCCTGCTGATGTAGAATAAAGACCATTAGATTTTTTTTCCACGTAGTTCTAAAACAATCTGAAACATCCAAACCAAAATATAGATATAGCTAAAGCTCCCTGGAAGAGTTAAACATCAAGTGTCTTTTCCATAGGAAACTAAATGGCAAACACTGAGAATATGTATTAAAAGGCATTAGCAAAATTAGCATTACATTGAAAATTAACATCCACAATGCTGATTTCAGAAAATAATTTTTATTTGACCAAAAGTGCATGATTCCTTAAATGGCAATTCACACAAAAATTAGTTTCTTAAAATATTGTCCTCAGCTTTCTCTTGTAAAATAGGTAAGAAAAGCACTGGAAAACTAGGTTTCAAAGTGTAGTTTACAGAAAATGGTAGACCAGTATACATACAAGGTCCATCTACTTTTATAAACATCAAAAATAAGCAGGAAAATAACAACTCTACAAGATGACCACAGATACAACCTACACGCTTTTCTTAAATTTCACTTCAATTTTACGTTAATGAAAGGGACTGCAGTCTTTCAAGTTCAAGGACTTGCAAAATATGTTAAAAGGTAGTGACTGAACAACAGTTACAAAATGCACCTAGGCATCATAGCCAAGTCAATGTTAGATCTAATGCAATGTTAAGGACCGCACAAAAAGGCTGAGTTACTTTTATATGCAAGCTTTACTGCTGAAACTGACAATAGGTTACTGTACCTTGTTCTAGCACTCACACTTGGGGAAAAGGGGAGTTTGGTTAACTGAGGAATGCGGGGGGACAGGGCAGAAATTATCCAAAGGCTGAGACAATGCCCTTCACTAACACTTCACTCCCACAGAATCACAGAATGCACTGGGTTGGAAGGGACCTCTAGAGGTCATCTAGTCCAACTTTCCTGCAATAAGCAGGGACATCCCCAACTAGACCAGGTTGCTCAGAGTCCCATTTTTTAAAATCACAGCAATTAGAGATAATTTTATAGAATGCAAGCACTTATAACTGATAATATCATGTCCACTCTCATTAAGAAGAAAAGCATAAAAGTAGTAAACGTGTAAGACCATGACAAACTGAAAAAGTTAACATATTTCAAAATGTTTACCAGAATGTGTTACAAGAGAATCTGTACCCAAGTTTGTCAGCTGAAATGAGCCATTTTCTGGGATTTCGCTTTCATGTAGATTTCAACTGTATCAGATAGCAATAACATGGCTGTGAGCCAGTCACCATTTCCCTCCTGAACAAACAGCACACAATGTTTTTGGACAGATATCTGACTATAGAAAAAGGCCTAACCTGTTGAAAGAGACGCCTACGAAATGCAAGAGAATAAGCAGTTCTTCCACACTTAAGCCTTTCAATATTTTAATGGGAGCCACAATTGCTTCGATATTAAGGAAGGATTTAAGGGTCTACATTTCTCTTCGTTTAGTTAAATATAATAGGACAAAAAAAAGTTAATCAACAAAGTACTTAAGGATGAAAATTTCAACCACGATTTCTGAGAACTATTATCTTCCCCTAACAATTCAGATACTAATGCTACTATTCTAGAAGCAATTCAGATAAGAAGATAATCTTAAAAGCCTTGAGAAATGAGGTAAAGATAAAGATAACACATTCTGCATTGTCTTTTTAAGGGAGACATGAAGCTTTTAAATCCCATTATGCAGTTCCAGTAGTATATTTGTAAAACAGTTATTACAGAAAACTTGTGCAAAATAACACACTTGTAATTGTTACCAATTTAGTATTAATCCTACACATTTTTACATATAAGTTTAGACAAAAGAAGTAGAGAGTGCCCATCAATAATTGCTTATCTGGTTTGAAATAAATAAAAAGACACATTTGAAGAAATGGTAATAATTTGGTTTTTATATTACCAAAGGTTTGTAGGAAATAGTAAAATTGATTATGTTACAAGCAGCCTCAACAATAGGAGAGAAATTACTTTGGTTTCAGCTCCTCGAACTTTCTTAAGACAGTAACTAAAATGCAGAAACCTTAATAAGTAAAAAAAAAAAAATTCATCTCCTCAATATTCTTCAAGTTTTTGTAAAACTCTGTAAATGTAAGCATGTTCCCAGAACTGTGAAGAAAACACATATGGGAAACCAAATGCAGCTAAGCAAACATACCTTAGAATCATAGAATTGTCTGGGATAGAAGGGATCTCTCAAGGTCATTTAGTCCAACCCTCTCTGCAATAAGCAGGGATATCCTCAACTACACCAGGCTGCCCAGAGCCCTGTCAAGCCCTGTATCTGCAGGGATGGGGCCCCAACCACCTCCCTGGGCAACTTGTTCCAGTGTTCCACTAGCCTCATGGTAAAGAGCCTGTTCCTAATATGCAATCTAAAGCTACTCTTTTCTACTTTGAAGCCACTGCCCCTTGTCCTATCACTACAGGCCTTTGTAAACAGTGTCTCTCCATCCTTCTTGTAGCCCCACTTCGGGTACTGGAAGGCTGCTATTAGGTCTCACCACAGCCTTCTCTCTTCCAGGCTGAACAACCGCAGCTCCCTCAGCCTGTCTTCATAGCAGAGATGTTCCAATCCCATGATCATTTTCATGGCACTCCTCTGGACCAAATCCATCAGGTCCATGTCCTTCCTGTATTGAGGGCTCCAGACCTGGACACAGTATTCCAGATGAGGTCTCACCAGAACAAAGTGACAGACTTACCTCATTTGATGTGCTGGCCTTGCATCTTTTGATGCAGCCCAGAATGTGACTGGCCTTCTGGGCTGCAAATGCACACTGTCTGCTCATGTCCAGCATCTCATCCATCAGTACTCCCAAGTCCTTCTCCTCAGGGCTGCTTACTACCACCTCATCCCCTAGTCTGTATTGATAGTGAGGTTTCTTTCAGCCCAAGTGCGGAAACCTGAACTTGCTCTTCTTCACCCCCATGAGGTTCACCTGGGACCACCTATCCTTCTTATAAATGTTCTTTTCATTTTGCAGCAGCACACATTTGCTTTCATTGATGTTGAAAATATTTTATACGTGTCTAAGGACAAGAAATTCTGTCCACACTCATGTATGCAGCTATTTCAGAGATACATCCCTTCTCTCTCTTTCATGGATGGCAAAGAAAACAAAAGGAAAAAACCATCACCACACTCATTAAAATAACTTCTCTTTGTTAAGACAGCTGTTAACCCCTCAAAAGAGATTACTACTAAGGTTTTTGAGTGGAAATAGGTATCCCACTAACCAAAGATAAAGACCTGTCTCTGCCTAGGCATACAAGGCTTGATGAGTCTTCATAATTTATTTTTATTATATTTATATTTTATTTTATATAATAAATTTATATAATTTAATTAATATAATAATTTTATATAATATATTATATTTTTTAAAATTATATTTATATTTTATTTTATATAATAAATTTATATAATTTAATTAATATAATAATTTTATATAATATATTATATTTTTTAAAATTATATTTATATTTGGGTGGCTTAATGGTCTGTTGAATTCAATAATCTGTTGCCAAACCCTTCCCAAGCGCTACTGAAATGCTACCAGCACTGAAATAGACTGAAAAGTCCCAGGCATCTCTATATATACTGGGTTTAGGAATCACACTTGCATTAAATAACCTTAAAAAAAAAACCCTGTAAAATTCTGTCCAGTCACTTATGCAAGTAGGTAGAACATTCCAGAAAACCCAGGAGCTCTCAGTCAGAGATATAGAACATGGTAATGACAGCACTCTTACATTAAAGGATGAGAGTGTGCAGGTATTTTGATATGCCACTTTCGTCCTTTCCTTAAAGCAAGAACAGGAACAGGTAGCCTGAACAGTCTCTAATGAACTTTAAAAATATTTGCTCTTACAATGTTAGGCAAAAGGTTAATTCTTCTCAGAGGCCCATGTACACCCTTTAAGAAAGCTCCTGAAACACAGTGGCCCATAATGCTATACATCACAGAAGAAAAGAACAGAACACCCAACCCTCAAGGTACTCAGTCTAGATTATAATTCCAGTTAATTGGGAAAAATACTTTAATATGCAGAAGTGTATATAAGCCACTTATATACTGGCCAGATATACAAAACAAACTTGACCTAAATACTCTAAGTACTATGCATTGCCACAGTACCTTCCAGCTTAGGTAGCATGAAGTGGAAAACGTGTGTGTGGGGGGTTGTTTGTTTTCAATAATCATGCACTAGTAAAAACCAAATGTACCAGGCTACTATTCAAATATTGGTAAGTTCTTCTCCTTGTCTGTAAACTCTGCCATCTGAGAATAAAGTATGTCAGAGGATTGATATGCCAATATACCTTGATCTATCTTTATCCAGGTGATGTGGGTTTGGGAGTTACCCGTCCCCCACACTTTGTAAAATGACCCAGACTAGAAACTCAGTTGGCTGGAAGTTTAGATGAAGCTTTATTTACAGCTCAGCACAATATACAAGCAGATATATACACTGTACACAGGAGTATTTACAGAAATATACAAGGTAAAAGTAATACAGAAACACAACACCCCTCCCAGAAATCAGAGACCCCAGGAGGGGCTCCCAACCACCCTTCCACCTTCTCCCCACCCCTATACCTTACCCCAAGGTTTGGCTTATGCATAAGGAAAATTTTGAGGATCAGCTGGAGGGGATTAGAAGGAAAGTGGTTAATGAAATTAATCAGCAGAGAGGAGAAGTTCAGAAGCTGCTAGACAGCCCCAGACGCTGTGCCCCAGAGACACCGACGCAAGCCCAAATGGCTTATCTTTTGAGTTCTTTCTTAAACATCACAGTAAGCCTATGAGTGAAGTAGACATCACCATTGTTTCCTTTTCACAGCCTATAATATAATTTTCTCTATTAAAATATTCCAATTAGCCTTAAACCAGCACATCAGGTAACGTAAATGTCTCAGGTTGCAGGAGTAATGAACATACATAGTTTAGTTAAGACTACACCATTCAGGAAAACAGACTGTTAACTGCTGCTCAGAAAAAAAAAAAAGTTCTGAGGGAAGCAAACAGCTTATATTTGAAAATAACTGAGAACATCTGCTGCAAATGATATCAGTATCTCAACTGCTGGAAAATTGCTGGCTAGAAAATAACATTAGAAGAAAAAAGAAAAGTCCATAGAAATAAGACAGTCTTCCACAAATTTGCGGCATGATTAAATTAAACTTATGAGCAGAAGTATACTGTAGTTATCTGCTTTCAAATCCTGGAATAAAAGAAATGCTTTCAGTTACACGTAACATATGAAACTACTGGTCAAATAATTTATGTACTGTAAAATAATTACTGCAGAATCAGTCACTTAAAAAGAACACGATAAAAGACAGTAACACTGTTAAGAGAGTACAAGGGGGAAAAGATCAGTCCAAATTATCACTGTTGCTTATTAATAAATGTACAAATCCATATTCTGTGAGAATATTATTCCATAATCAACAAGTTTATTCCCAAATCTCATTTATCACTTGCCACTGCCAAAAAGTCCCAACCAGTCTTTTCTAACACTGCTTCTACTTTTCCACGACATTTGCTACAATTGCACACTAGCCTTAATATACCTAGAGAAAATAAATCCTGCACATATAATGTATAGTGATGATCAAGACAATAAAAGCAAGCAGCAAATCTTAAAATACTTCAGCAGTATTAATCCCAGAAGTCCGCACTTACTCACGCCTGAACTACAGCCACAAACACCACCCAGGGTGTTAGACTAGAATCCACTTCCAGCCCATGCAGAGACGGGAGACAGTGGGGGCAGTTCAGACCATGGGTAAATGCCTCGCACATGAGGCCACGGGAACACACAAGAAAGAAAAGAAGCTGCTACTAAGTAAGTCTGCATGTTTAGAGTTAAATTGCTCTTTTAGATGATATAATGGAACAGGAAGAAAAGGGAGTCCTAACTGCGACATCCTTGATAGTTGAAATGTCCCAGACAACTATATAAAAAGTACTACTAATGCACACAGCTTTTAGCTCAGAAATTAGTGTCACAGATTAAACTAGAATTATTATAATGTTAAAAACTACACTTCTTAGCTGGAAGACCCCTGCCCAAAAGGCCTCACCCTACAAGTACAGAGTAAATTTAAGACAAGCTTTTAACAAAAAAGCAAGCAAAAAAATAATCCATGTATAATTACATGTTGACATGAGGTGTAACTAAAACACTTTACTATATAAATATCCTTTCTGAACTTCATCTACTGAGCTAAATTTGTAGGAATACCTCCTAGCACACAAACTTGTGCAACTATATAAGGAAGTAATGCCTGCTTGTTAGTACTAAACCCAGTGTTAAGGAATTTTATTCTGGATTTTGATGACAAGGTCACCAGTATCCTCACCGACAGCCCTTTACCCCGGGCATGAGGTGCATCTCTCACCCGCCAAGAGCAGAAGGCTAGCACTCTGCACTCACCCCACAACCACCTGCTCCTGCGCAGCAAGCGAGCTGGAAGGGTGGCAAGCAGTGCTGACCCGGTCACCTGTCTGTGTCTCTTCTCCCAATAACTCGACATCAGTCACAGTTTTGCCAATGGTGAACCAGTCATTGAACTGCTCTTCAGTGAGCTTCCGCAGCATGATGGCACCAACACGCTGCTGCCCTGCCCTGCCGCGCCTCACACCACAACTCCGCGCGGACGCGCGCAGGCGCCTGCGTGGCCTGTTTTCCCGCCTCGGTCCAGTCCCGCCCATACCACGTGACGCTGCTGCCCGGCGCCTGGCTCGCTGCAGCAGCATAGGCGAGGTGGGAGGACGTTTGGCAGCGTGGACCCACCCATTTGTCTCCTTTTTGAGCTCTTCCCAGGATAAAGCTCCCTCTTCTCGGATACGGAAGGCACAGGGTAGTCGCTGTGGTTTCCCGCTCATACCCACAGAACAATGGCCAAGACACCCTGTCCCCGTGTCCTGCAGCATGTGTCCAATAGGCACGTAAATGTCTCGGTTCTTATTCTGATGCAGAGGGTGCCTCCCAGTCCGCCAGGATAAGCTATTCGCCAAGCGATAGAGTTGTGATAGGGTCTTCCCGGTATTGTCCTTGCACTGGACGACTGCCGTGCCCCTTTCTTGGGAAGTAGGAGTGAGGATCAAATCGAGCAAAACATGGTGAGAAGGACCATGGGACTGCGTGTGGGTTTTTGCAGAGACATGAACTCTATGAGGGCCGAGCAAAGGCCCCTGTGGGGCTGCAGGGCACAGGGACGTGACGGAACCTGTACGCTGAGTGAGGCTGCTTCCTTCAGCGCACCCCGGGCGTGAAGAGCAGAAGCAGGGCCGCGCGAACCTACGCCGGGCCGGTCGCAGCCCCCTTGCAGAGGCCGCTCTCGTCCTCCGCAGCCGTAGAGGGCGCTGTGCGGCGGAAGCGCCTCTCTTGGTCTTCGCTCTTTGGAACGTCCTTTCCCACCATCCCTCGCGGCGGTAGCGGAACCTGGTCCTGCTGGGTGACCTTCGCTGGGAGCCTCCCGGCCGTAACGGTGCGTTTCGATCCAAGCGAGCCCTGCTGCTGGTTGGCGGTTATAGCGCAGGAGTGTCTCAGGAGTCAGTTGTGGTTTAGCCTGGGAGAGGCGGGTGGGATAGTCAGCGGCACTAGAGTTTAGCCGTTTGTTTACCCCCCACCCCTGCTGTACGTATGGGGCTGTGTGGGTCAGGCCCTGGGCAGGCAGCAGGCTACGTGGGCTGCGGAGGGTTCATGGCAGGAGGTCAGTGAGAGAACAAATTCAGCGTTGTTCCGAAAAGCAACGTCTTTTTTAAAAAATAAAAACATTAACGACGACTTGCTAGTGAGGCCTTAGGGAAAGACCTCTGTCGGATTTTAACGGGATGTTAATTGGAAATAACATTCTCTGTGTTTCGTAGTGGTGGGGAAATACGTCCTTTCTATTCAGTCTCTTAACTGTCCTCATACTCTGTTATAACAGAATTTCTCTGAAGCAACAAATACTGGGAACTTTGGGAGGGGTGCAGAGATAGCATAACACTGTCAGGAAATCAGGCCACAGTAAAATAAGTAAGGCCACCATGAAATTCTACTTTACGGCCAGACGTTTCAATCAGGTTTATTATTGTAAACGTAAATGTGAGTTTGATTACAAATACATATTAATTGTTATGAAGATGCTTTCATTATTTGAGAAGAACCTAGATCTTTCTATTTGTTTTGACACCGGCTAACCTTGTGTCCTTTTCTCTTTGATGTATGCCAGAGAATTCTTTACATTAGTAATGACAAATAATAAGTAAGCATTACCTCATAGAGGTTTAATTTTATTTTTTTTCCTCGGGTCTCAGGTTTAACATATACCATCTATATTTGTATGTTGCAAATTTATTTGGTTATAATAACTAAATAGTGGCTTTACTGGGGTGAAATGCTGTATGTAAGACAGTAAAGCATGTAGTGTTTTAGTGCAGTGTACTGTAAATGTACTAACATGTATGGAAGGCAGAGAAAGGTTAATTTTAAAACATCTTAGTGGTTTTCTGTATGAGCAAAGCTGCATCGAAAGGGAGAAAAATGTGGATGGGTTTCTTCTTGCTCTTAGAGCATATTCTGAAACAAAATATATATGATAACTCATGGATTCAGTAGCTTAACATTGTTTATTTTACTGGTTTGAGTAGAAATTACCACATTGGGAGAGATACCTTAGCAGTGAGAAAGGTAGATTAACTTGGTAGTGCAAGGAGTCTCTATGCCATGTCTGGGATGAGGCTTTCTTCCGGAGAGGATCTGGAATATTAAAAAAAAGCACCTGTCTGATAGGGATAGATCAGCTGAGCTATTGGTGTTCCGTAAATGCTCTATTGAATCATCTTCAAACCCTTTCATCAACTGTAATTTATCTTTTTTTTTTCTTTAAGGCCTTAGCTTATAAATTGTAACCTTAACTCTGAATTTTCGTAGCTGCTGTTATTACATACATATGTGTGTATATATATAAATATTTTAAGTGCATATAAAAATATAGCAGGTAAGAATGCAGTTGTAAAACTCATTGTTGCAAAACTTAAAATTCTCAGATGGTGCAGACAATGCTTCCCAAGTCATTGAGGGCCATGAAATTCTACTTTACCACCGTGTATCAAGAAATATGGGTTGGTGTAGCATTAACAGCTTATGCCTATTACAAGATTTCATATGGCGGTAAGTTACACATTATAGTGTTCATTAGCTGTTACTGTGTAGATAAGTTTTATAGATGAGAATGTCCTTAACAGTTAGAAATCAGTCATTGAAAATAGCCAGCAAATAAGAAATTAACACTCTTACTTAAGGATAGGTTTTTGCTATAATTTCGAAGTTCTAACATGCTTAGTGCAGATTACACTAACAAACTACTAAAAGACCAATGTGATTATAAAAGATAAATAACTGAGAACTAGCGTAAGACAGGATTTGGGTTTTAAAACATCATCTTACTTGTAAAATGTAGCCAGAGGCATATGTTTGTAAACTTACTTGGATGAGAATTTTTTTAAGAATCCTTAGGTTTTTTTGACTTTTCGCTCAAGATACGCAAAAAAACCCAGTTTTCAAAAGTTTTTTCCGTGTGAACTCATGAAAGCACTAAGTTTATTTTGGGCTGATGCACTTCACATTTTGAGATGTATCACTGAATATTGAAATGTGTGCTCCTTGGTGACACCAGATCGCTTTCTCAGAGGAAGACACAAAACAGCTAACATAAAAATAAGTTTGAGTGGGCCAGGTCCCTCAAAGCAGAACGGTACAATAGGCTATGGTTACTTAAAAGGCCTGGTTCTCAATTTGGGCTATGCTGAAAATATTCCAAGTCAAATGCTTTACTAGCTATTGTGGACAATGAAAGTTACAGACATTAGACAAACTTGACAGAGAAAAGGACTCCTTACTGTGGGAACAGATGAGTAATGTTACATCACTATTTTTCTAGCTTTGTCCAAATAACTTGTAGCCAGTCTAAAACTGTTAAACTAAAAAGCTTAATTACATGTAGATAGTTGAACAGGAAAAAAAGAAAAGTTTAACTTTTTCTTTAGCTTCTTTAATTTCAAGGACAATTAATAATTGGAAGATTGTTTAAAGTTTGTGTTCACGTCATGCTATTTTTTTTTTTTTATTATTTATGATTTAGGTAATAGATGTAGTGGTATAGGGTTTTGAGGGCCAAAACCTTGATATGGGGCAACAGTATGCTAAACATTTTTATTTTAAAGTGCTTCTGATAGCTGTAGCCCTTGCCACAGTTTGGGGAGCAGTTTTGGAAATAATACACATCTCTACAGAAGAGTATGTTGTAGAAGAACTTATATTGGAATGACCTCATGAGCACACCACTGATGCAAACCACTGATTAAAGTCCTTAGATCAGGTTTTATATTATGGGTTTATCCATAATTCAAATTAATATTTCCAAAGGTGGAGATTGTACAACCTCTTATGACTATCCCCCTTATGAATACTTTTTCCATCTATTTTTTGTCACGTCACTGAATCAGTATTTTAGAACAAAGCAAACTGTATTCTTGTGACTATATCCAGATATGTAAAATAGAGCCATTTTGTATATGTTTCTTTTGAACTACAGTAGGACTTGCTCACTAAACAAATTTGAAAAAAATCAGTATTATGTTTAATAATACGTAAAGCTGATGTATGTTTGTTAAATCTTATTCAAGCTAAATTAGCAATTCAAGTACTATAATCTAATTGAGGCTTGTCTACAAAAAATAAATAGGAAATGTTTTTTAACTGTCGTTCTTTTTCCTTTTTTTTTTTTCCAGGCAAGAAAGCAGTGGCAGACAGTAAGTATTACATATTTAATACCTTGTTGTCTTTTTTTTAGCTCAGCACGTTCTGTGTAAGTTTACAGGTTAAGTTAGGAATTTAAAAAATATTTTTTAATGTGTTACCTACCAAATAGGTAGTTTAGGTTGTATATATGGTTTTATAACCCAGTAACTTCTGTGAATCTGAACAGATGGTACCTCTGTCTTAAACTCTCATTTGCATAGGTTTTAGCAGTACAATGGAAGTTGTATGCCTTGATTGGAGGAAGGATTTTAAAAATTTTTTTAAATGCCAGTAACAACTATTTAATGGCATTGCATGAACTATCACTAGCTCAAGAGCAGCTGCATATTTTATCTGTCAAGAAACAAACAAGGTTAAATTTGTATTCTGAATTTTTATTTTTAGAGCTTCTATAAAGTAATGTTTAAGTATTTACTGGCAGGTTTTTTTCCTGACATCATATTGAAATTTTAATTTTTCATAAGTCACTATATCTCTGTTTAACTTTTTGCACCACATTTGCTCGGGTTTCATTTGTGTACACAAATATTATTGACATTTTAAAATGTATAATTAGTGAAAAATACTGCCCGGTAGTCTTAAGGATAATAACATAAGAAGAATGGAGGTTTGCCTATAGTGCTTTAAAACTTTGTGAAACAGTTGTGAAAGTATCGGCCAAGTGTGTGTGTGTGTATGTATGTATGTAGGGGTTTGTTTTAATTTGACAGGGCAGCTGAGTCTGCTAGTTCTTGTGCTCAGATGTAGGTACAGTTGTCTGTCCTAGGTTCTGAAACTACATGTCTGAATTGATTTGATGTACTCTTTGAACAGTCTAAATCATGTCTTTGTTTCAGAGTCCTCTGGTGCTGGCCATCATTAAAGACCTCTTCTCTTCTTGGAGTATGAATTTGGTGGTTTGTCATTTTTACTGTAAATGAAGCAAGTTACAACCACGGGGAAGATGATTCTAAAACTGTATCTGATACATCTGCTGTAAGAATAAATCCCTTGAGCAACAAGGCATTAAACATGTTGGAAAAAGTACACTGGAGTATACTGTAATATAATTTTTAGAATAATGATTTTTTATTTCTACAGTTCTAAATTCCATGTTAAACCTTTTCAACAGTACTTCAAAAAAGCTCAGATTTCTATAACTAAACTTCATAGTTTAGTTAGCCAACATTTCTTAAAATAGTATCAAGCCTCTTTATTTTTTTTTTCTAATTATACCTTTTTTGGCTAAAACTTTTTAAATACTTCATTTACTTTCAAAATGTCATTTAATAGTACGCAAAGTGTGAGGCCTTAATTCTCATCTTTTTGTCAACTTGTGGTGCAATAATTAAGGTACAAGAAGTTCTTCTAAAAACCTTGCTTTCTTAAAGAGTTCATGCTGCAAGGTTTAAAAGCAGAAATTGTATTGCTAAAACACCTTTAAAATGTTTGGAGAGGTTCTTGACAAGCACAGTGAAATTTTTTTTTTTTTTTACCTTCATATCCAGTGGAGCTAAGGAATTACTCTGAAAGGTTCTACTTTTGGTCATAAACTTTGCAAAGTAATAAAACATGCCCATGTTTTGTGAGAAAATTGATGTTATGTGGGCCCTCACCTGCCATTTGAGCTTATGAAAATCTCCCAATCTAAAGGGAATAATGAAATTGCGCATTGTGGTAGCAGTTAATAATGAGCATAAACAAACATTTAACTGACTTCAAAGAAGTAAGCTTCCTGAAAATTTACATGTATTACTAGGGTGGGTCATTAGTGTTTATTGCAGATAGCTGCTATTAAAATAACTCTGTAGTTGGTATCCTATTTCAGAAATTGAATACTATCTTATAAAAATCAGTTTTCAGAACTGTACATACTGAGTTCTGCACTAAGGATGCATAGTATGTAAAAGCAAAATTTTGGTTCATGTCATGTTTGTTTAAATTTAAGCCTAATTGCTTTTGAGAAGATTTCAAGTGGCTTAAGTAATTTTAATTACTTAATGCTTACGTACATCTTTTTAACTACTTCATTGAAGCATCTTAAATCTTTCAGCTTGATTAAAATTTGCTTTCCAATTTCTCAAACTGCAGTATCTGGCTAAAGGTAAATAATTTTTGTATTTGAATACTCAGAGGCTTGATAACCTTACCTGCTGATAATAACCATTCTAAATGCTGTGTTGCCTCTAATTTTGAAGAAATTTATACTTCTGCTTAGGCTTAATAGCCATAGCTACTATGAGTAGAGTAACATTACCAGTCATATTTCTCCAAGAGCATTTTTTTTAAAACCAGGTATAGTGTTATTCAGTTTAGAAATACAGGCAACATCTGTCTTGCACACCTTGACATTTGCACCTTCCACAGTTTTCCTTCTTGTTGCATCTACATTTGAGGTGATTATTTCATCCCTTTAGTAATTTATACATGTGTTTTCAGTGTTTCCTCACTGCAGAAAGACCTCCGTATTTGTTTTTTTACATAAAGGCATCCACAAGAAGGGAAAAAGAAAATAAAAAACAAAAGAAAATGGAGCTTCAAATGAACAGATATTAGGCTAGTGGTGATTACAGGGCAGGTCCAAGTTTTGGTCCAGTTAATAAGTGGTTCAGATTGAAAATTTATGCCAGGTGAGGAGCTATATGTGTATTTGTAATGCAAATCTATGATCACTAAGTTACAGTTCCTAAGATGCTACACGCACGTTAAATGACCTGCTTTAGCAGTTTTCCAATTACAGAGCTAAAGAAAACAAGCTAGGGAAAAAAAACATTAATCACTGCAGGAATTGCTGCACTTCGTCTAGAACATTGCACACTGAGACTGAGCTATACCCACATGCTGTCCAATATCCTGCATGTTAATTGAAAAGCAAGAGGAGCTTCTGCTAACCTGCCCATAGAGCAGAGTTAATTGCACTTCTAGGTGAATTTTACCTACTTCGGTTCTTACTGCTTCTTGATATGTTACTGCCTTGAGTTTCTAGTAAGGACTTTCTTAAGTACATTTGGGAAGTAATGTCCAAGTTATGAAAGCTACTGAAATAATGTCACCTGCAACTGGTTATTCCATTAGTGTATCTCTGTCAGAAATTTCTGTGAATGTTGTGGAAAAGTGCCATTTCTTACAGTGAAGTGTGGGAAGAGTAATCAATTGTGTTTTGGGGTGGGTTTGTTTGTTTGTTTGTTTGTTTTTTGTTTCACTAGCATCTGAAGTGTAGTCCTAGGTAGGCATTGCAAAGGATTATCCTTGAAAAGAATACTTTAGATGTGCCTTTTTTTTTTAATTGAGCTAAGGTGCTTTCTAAATCTGACTTCATATAAAGTTTTTCCTGTTCCAGCTAAGTGTCTACATAGACAAGCCTCAGGTCCTGAACAAACCCGTTTTCTATGCAAATTAAGACCCAGACTTCAATCCAAGGAGGTAATACTCACCATGATTCACAATTAAATTCCCAGTGGGGGAAATGATTACTACTCATTGACAGATCACACTGTTTCCATTTAGCTGCTGCGTCTTTATATTGCTGATGTTTCTAAAACAAAAGGATTGCACTTAAATTTTGTGTAGTAAAATAATTCAGCAACTGCATTTTTCATTAGTTGCCTGTGATCAGGCATCAGCAATGATAAAAACTGCATTTACTGTCTTTGTAGTGTTAATGGAACAACAAGCTCCTATAGGGCTTAAAGAGCCTCGTCCAATTACTGCAGCACCATTTTGACTGTTTTTGGTGGTGGTGTGGGGTTTTTTTTAAATTACTTTATTTTGGTTTGGTTTTTTTTTAATCAATGCAGAACATGAAATCTCAGCAATAGGGAGCTGTATTAATAATGACAGTGCTCATGCATAATAAAGATGTGGTCTCTTTACAGTACAAGTACTTCTATATTTGCCTCTCTATGCTGGGACTTACTTACGGCCAGGATTTCTCATTATTGAGCTCTATGATTTCTAGATCATTGTCAAATACCCTACAACTAGAAATCCGAGTATCCCCTGCATGCTAATAAAGTATTATGGATTGCTGTAAGGGAGCAGCCAAAATACAGTCTGAGACAAGGAAACATTAGTCACAGGGCCCAACCTACTTAACCTGTTTAATGGCTGATGTGGATAAAAAAACCCAAATGTGTATTCATGGTAATTGGGAGGATGAGTAAAGTTGCAGGAAATGATCTAAAGTAACTAAAACAGCTGAACTAGTTTCCTATTTATCTGAATCATGATAGCAAATAGCTGTTTGTAGTACAAATGCAACCTGATTCAGAGCTGGTATCTGTATGTATTGTACTTTCAGTCCCCAAGGAAATGAAAACTCTCAGGTGCTTGTTAGATGCAGGTGATTATGTTTGACATCACCACCAGATGGCTGAAACGAAACTAAGTGAGGAAATCAACACGTGAAACCTCTATTGTTTCATTCACGGAAATCTGTAAAGCTACTAGGAAGGAAGGACTAGTAGAGGCAGATTCCCTTAGGCATTAAGTATGTTAACAATTTGGTAAATGGAGAGACAAGAAGTGACAAGATAGTGGTTGAATGGCACTGTAATTCCATGACCTTTAGCAACTAACATTGGCAGCTATCTTTCTCTTTACTTTGTAAAGCCATGTGACTGATTTGGTAATATATGAAGAACTTGTAAACAAATTCCTGTAGTCTTCTCCACTGCTGCAGGCAAACTATTTGAAAAGAGTTACTCTCCTCTTAACTTCTCAGGGACTGACCACCGCAAGAATGGATTATTTGAAAGTTTTAATTAAGTTCTGCTAAGGTTTGTCTTTGGTTTAACAGCTTAAGTACTCTGGCAGCTGCACAAGCTTGTGGAATTTCAACACTTACCTTACCAGCGCCTTGCTCCTTACAGATGTGTCAATACAATTATTTGTGAATCCAATTGGGCAATTTTTCATCATTCTAGAAGGTTTTCCCCCTTAAAAGGACAAAAAAGCATTCAGGGTTTGTGTTGTTTGTTGGTTGGTTGGTTTTTTGTTTGTTTTGTCATTATTTTTATCTGTTCTAATTTGGATCCATCTGATTCTGTGTACAGCAAAGCTTTATAACTTGTGTTACAGCACAAGAGCATTATTTTTTTGGTGAATGGGGGCAGAAAAAACAGCATTTCTAGCCTCACATTTAGTCACTCAGCTTTTATAAGTCATTGTGTCCCTTAATTTAATGCAAGTTTCCTCCTCATACCTAGCTATGTATATGATCAAAGTATTGTCTCTCCCCTAAGAACTGTCATCACTGTCAACACTCAGAGGAATAAAAAGAATGCAGGGCTCCACCCTGTATACAAATCAGGAATGTCAGCTCATGCTGCAGCAAAAAGGCAGAGCCTCACTCCTTCCTCTGTGATAGCACATCACTTTCTCAAGTAGTATTAATTAACTGAGACAAATGAACAAACAAGTAGCAAATAGGAAAAACAATTACACCAAATATCCTAACACTCAATACTTGCAGGAAGAATACTTCTAGTAATAAAGGATAAATTTGGTAGTGGTTCTTCAAATTAAATTACATTATTGGTTGTCATTAAATGAAAATACACTTTTAGTTCTTAAGACTTTAGAAAACCTGAAGTAACTTCAAAATTGACATGACCTTTAACTATTTTATATCCATATCATGATAATAACTTCAACTCTTCTGGAACAGACAATAGACATTTCTTCAGAGCTAGTAAAGTGTGTTTGCTAGGAAATGATAATAGGGATTATGTGGGTGGTAGAACCAACAGCAGTACACTCAGTGAATCCCATCTGTGATGATTACTTCTGCCTACACAGATTTTTCCTGCAGTATCAGTTGTAGTCTTCATTTCTTGTTTTAACCTGTTGTGCTTAGCGTATTTTGAATAATATTAAAAATTGTTGCAATTAAGGGGGAATTTTTAAGGTATGAAGTAGAAACTGTTGTGAGGTATTTTGTATGGAATGCTATTTAAACAAGCAGAATGGCAACAACTAAACCAAATAGAACCAGAGTATTATGAGAGGAAAAAGGAGGGATTTATCAAGTGAATTAGAATGTGAACAAGCATTTGATACAGGATCAAAACAAGGAAGGGTCCTCCTTTTTTGGAAGGGTCTTACCAAAAGGATTTCCACCTTTAAAATCAACTCTATTATAATGTTTTGCATATATATAGCAGTCTCAAAGATAGACTGTTTTAACAGCACTGTTGACTGTACTAGTGATATTTTAGGCACCTTTTAGTGCACTTGAACAGAAAAATAGCCTTATTTAAATTATCTTATACCTGACATTACAGTTCTCTCCTTAAATACCCTTTATTTTGTATTCCACATACTCTAGCTCATACAGCTGGAAAATTCTTTCTGAACAACTTGAGAAAGAATTTTGAGAAGTGTCTCTTAAAACAGTTCTTTAAAACAATTTGCAAAAACTTAAATGATGCATTTCTTTCAGCAAGCTAAGAATTGGAGTCAAGCCAATTTTAACAAAGGACCTGACTCTTGTTTCAGTAAACACAGAGACATAATACTTTGATTTCGTTAATTCCTTTGGAGTAATGCAACTAGAAAAGGAATCTTGCAAAAAATATTTTTACTTTGCTTTCAAATTATGTATTCTTGTTAGGGGTAACTATCACATCTTTTCAAATCAGAGTTAATAATTTAAACATGTACTCAAGCCTGTGTAGGCAACAGAGGGGGGAAGGAAAAAAAAAAAAAAAAAAAGGTGTAGAACTTCCACATAGCAATTGGAAGTCATTTTACCTTGTGCTGTAGTTTGTCCATTTATAGAATAGAGATACTGATTTTGATTGTGAGACATAAGCAATAGACAAATCTTTAAAGTAGCATCTAACCATTCCTAAGCAAGAAGGTTATTACTGCATGTACTCCCCCATGATGAACACATTCCAGTCTTTCAAAGGTTATGTTCAGCTGCATATTATGATACCTTCTTTTGAATTGATCAACCTAAAAGATTCTAAGCATGTTCTGGTGATACATTTCTACTGTCACTATTTCTAGAGCTTTTCACAGAATAATTTAAGAGGGACATTGAGGTGCTTGAACATGTTCAGAGAAGGGCAAAGAGGCTGGTGAGAGGCCTCGAGCACAAGCCCTNAATAGGGTTCCATTGATGCTATATTCAATTCTCCTCCCTTTATGGTTTACATTCTTCTGTTTATGCAGCTAAGAACTTCAGCAAACCTTGTTGTACGACCATAAAAGTAAAAATAAAGCTACTCAGAATTATGTTTCTGGAAGATAACAAACTTTGAGATAAGGCACTTTGAGGAAAATCAACTTGTCTCATGAATGTTCCCACGAATAGAACATCATTAATTTACCTGGAAGAGCAATATTTGTACAAATGGTTAGAAAGGATGAATCTTAAGTATCAGTGAGGCACTAATCCAGTATTTTTGTTTGTAACATGGAAAAAACATTGCAGATGTCTTGGATTACATCTGCTGGTCAGATTATCTGAGTGCAGCTGTTCTGTAAAAATGCACTGTTAATAAAAAGTGTTTGTGAGATAAAAACTTCAGATTCACAATAAATTATATACACCTGTATAGAAGACAGCCATGTTTTAACAACTTTTTGGTAATCAAAAAGCCCCCAAATCACTTAGGGCATTAGGGTTTTATATATATGTATTGTACAGAAATGTTTTCCATAGAAGTGTATCTCAAATCATAACTATGTCCTATTTCATGGGTTTAACAGTGCTTTGTTTAAACAGATTCAGTACTCTCTTACCATATTTTCAGAGGAAATTTACTTTGCAGTTCTGCTCTGTAAAACGTGATAAGTACACACACAGAAAAAGGTAAATCTTAACGTAGTTGTTGAAATACTAAACAAATTTTTTTTTAACATGTTTGATTTGGATTACGGGTATTTGTATCAGAAATATTTTCTCTCCATGCCTCCTTTGAACATCACCTTCTCTCAGTAATTGCCAAAATCCACCTTTTAGTATATCCCAGACTCAAGAAAAATTTCCTGCCTCCTTTCCAACTGGTAATCCTTGAAATTCACCCATCACCAGGCAGAACAGCAGGAAGTAGAAGCCCTATTACATTATACCTGCTGCATGATTTTTCTTGTTAGATCTACTTACATCAGGTAGGCCACTCAAGAAAAAGATGTATTCTAGATGAAAATGCACATTTCAGATTAGGATTTCCAGGGTCTTAATATGGGAATAATACAGTTTTAACATGAAAACAAACTTGCATCTGACCCAGCAGTAAAAATTAATAAAGTAGATTGTTTTCAATTATAGTAAATAAAATAATTGCCCATCTTAAACGAGTGATTGTTAACACAAAAATTGAAGAATAGCCACCTGCAATTTTTGTAACATGGGCTAAAACCCAAGCATGTGTTACAGATTTCTACATTAGTACTTTGGCTGAGGGAGGAAATAATTGAAATCACTTCATATAAAAATTGTTAAAAATGTTGTGTACTGTACTCACTTAAATATTCCTGAAATACTCAAGAAGAGAAATGTTTTAAGATGACTGGGTTTATCTTAAAACATGACTCATCCCTTTTCCCCTCAAACTGTAGCCAAGTGGTACACACAAAGCAAATTAGCATATGAAAAAAAAAGTGAGGAACTGACTTGCTAATCTGTCTCTCACTAATTAATGTTTAAGATATAGTCACAGATACTTCTATTCATCATGGAGGTATTGAAAATTTAAGAAAAAAAATTTTTTATAAAGAAACTACAAATTTTTTTGTAAAGAAAATTCTTTTTTGTAAAGAACACAGATGGTTATAACCCTAAAGGTACAAGCACAGAGAAGCTCTCGCAGGACATCTAAGCTTTTGTGCTCCCCACCTCTTTGAATAAGAGTTAATTATTTCATAATTATAAATTACAGGGCAGCAGAACAAGAGTTTCTGCCTGTAAAAATTATGCCGTGTAAGCTTAGATCTTCTGTAGCTAGAAAATATTAACTATCTGAGTGTATATCAACACATTTGAGTTGAGGCCACAGCATCCTCCACTAAGTACACTCTTGTGTTGGATTAAACATCTGTTTTTGGTTCACTCTTGTGTTGGATTAAACATCTATTTTTGGTTATTGTTTGAAGAAATGACATCTCTAGTCCACCAGGTGCAGAACTGAAACACATATCAGTCAAATCCCCAGCAGGACACACAGCTCTGCTATATACAAGTCGGATGGCTTCACTCTTGCTTTAATTATTATACTCCTTTTCAGAATGATGCACTGAGTAGATTGTGCTATGGAAACTTTAGAACATTAGTCATATAGTCCAGCATATATTACTTTAGAATATTACAAGGTAGTGATGAAAAAGTATCTTTCTTCTCTTCACGTGTCTCAAATACTGTATACAAAACAGACATCAAAGCATTTCCTTTAGATTAGTATTTATGGTTTATCTCTGAACAGGTCTAGTGGGATTTAAAATACTTTGGCTGTATATGAATTGAAACATGGCAGTACATGACCATTGTTCTGTATGAATTCCTTATTGCAGCCTTAGGAGTCACCTTGATTCTTGAATGAGAGGTCACATAAGGCCACAGCAACTAATTAAAATACCTTTCCTTTAAATATACACAGTTCCTTCACACAGTATTTCACTAAAGATTTTTAGACTACCTGCTGTGAAACTCTCCTTGAAATACTTACTGTTTTTATCATCTTATGTTTATCATCTGTTACCTAGCACTTCCATCTGCACGCTTACTGCCTGGCAAATTAGAAATACTTCTGTGACCTGACTTCTAAAATCACTTACCTACTCAAGGCCAGTTCCTCCTGCATTACAGTGAATGCAAAATGTAATTTTTCAAAGTTTTATAATAATCCACTCATCGATTTAGTAAGGATACATTTTTATGTAATACACATACACCTCCCCTCCACCACTTTGTAGAGATTTTATTGTGCCATTTGTGAGGAGACCCATCCTAACTGCAGCCACCCAAAAGTCTGATCTCTAATCTAAGCTAGTCATCCAGGCTCCATCTTAAATCAATAGAGAGATAGGCACCTTCAAAGACCTAGAGATTTAGATAGTGGGATGAGTATCTCAGCGTGGAATGGATTGCCTCTCCTTTCCCTCCCCATCCCAGTTTATCTACAGAAGGAGCATAAATGACTGAAAGTGGGTAAGATGGATCCCACCCTAAATATTTGACCTCTGAGACTGTTTCTAGCTATAAATAAGAATACCGGTTATTTTAAATAATACCACATGAAAAGAAAGAGCGATAAATTAATTCAGCACTTATTTTCCTGTGACACCTCCGAAGCCTGAAAACATTTTCCTATGTTCAGAAAAGCATCTTAATAAGTTACTGCAAAACCGAAGAAAACCTCTGTTTCAGAGTGCAGGAAAGATTATTTTCCTCCTTTTGTCTATGCATAAAAAAAGTAGAAAAGATTCAGACCTGGTAGTTTAAACAACTTTTAAATACATTTGAAAATCTCACTAGAAGATACTTAAAATTTTAACTCAAGTAGAAATTGGAGCTTCATCAAGAGCACTCCTGAAAATTTCACTAGTCTCCCACCTGTATCTTTGGGAATCAGTGCTTGTCCTAAGAATAACGTTGTGCACAATCAAGTAATAGGCCTGGCTATATTAACTTCAATTAATATCCCTTTTAAAAGTAATTCTAGGTTAAATACAGACTTATTTTGGTAATTTTTCTCTACCCATGCATTTCAAGTATTTTAAAATGTACATCATTTTAGTGTTTTGCTAAAGCATATTTCAATTTCTAGCTAAACAGGAGCTCAGCACAGATGTTTGGTGTTTTGAGTAAATGTCTGTAAAGCTGTAGTGCCTTCAGTTTGTAAAGTTGAAAAGTATTGCTGGTTTGTTTTTTTCCTAAGAGCTGAGAGTAGTGTGAAAAGTCTTTACTTAACATGTTCAATACTTAATACCAACAAATAAGCACAAACCTCATTTAGAAAAAGGGTGACAAAATTAGAGTGCCTCTCCGAAAGGCATCATGTTTGGAAGCAAGTTATTTGGGTTCTGTATCTCTGGCTTTTTCTGTTTCCATAACCAAGCTTTCGTTTTCTTAGGCATTCCCCAAATCATGACTGCTTTTGCACAACCTCACTTATCTAAAACAGATAACTAACTCATAGTTATTGCTGACCCCTTTGGCCAAACAACCAAATTTCTACAAAGCTGGACTAATCATTTGGTATGGCAGTGCATGGGCAATGCAGAAAAAAAATCTGGATTATTCCAAGTGACTGTTTCCCTGCTTACAAAAACATTTGTAGTTCAAGTTGGAATTAGAAGATTTTATAATAGCTGCTTTGTCCCTTGACTGCTAGAAGAGTAGTTCCTGAAAAGTTCTTCTGTAGCAGAGATGTTACTACATTTGCAAATACTGGTTGTTTTTCTCCTTTGTTCCCTGCTTTCTGTGAGAAATTATTGATGGGAAAGGAAGAGACAAGTGGTTGGTTGTTTTTGTAGTGTTTCTTTGTTTGGTTAGCTTTTTGGTTTGTTTTGTTTTCAAGGGAAACAACAAGCGTAAGAACAGACTAGCATATGAAGTACATACTCTGCCTTTTGAAGACATTTCCTCTCAGTCCACAGTATCCAGTCTGTCTGGTTGCTGCATTGGCTGAACGTGCATCTGGCCAAAAGCAAGGCAAGGCCAACAAACTTACACTAGAAGCCATGATTCTGAGAGGCCTTGCATGGAATGCCTGCCTTCCCGGTAACAATTGTCTATACCATATTCCCTCACTTTTCCTTGTCAGCATTCCTGCTATTGCGATGGAAAAGTAATAGTGGGGTAATGTTTACAGTAATTTAGGTTTCATTAACAATCACTGAAAACAGGAAGAAGACAGCTGTAAAGTATACCTTAGACCATCACTTAAGTCTTGCTAGCAAAAAGATTACCTGGTTAGTAAAACTGTAATTTTTATAGTAGGTATGTGACAGAAAGTGCAAGATTCTTTTGTTAAAAATGAGAATTTCACCTTAAATAGTAAGTGGACAAGGACATTTCAATTCACTGCCATTCTTTTGTTCAGTAAAGCTGTGTATGATTTTTTTTTCCTTAAGATACATAACTACTGGCTCTGAAGCATCATAGCCTTAACCTGTTTCCAAAGCTGTGTGCAACATAAAATTAGTTTACAACATACTGAGTGTGCTAATGGTAGTGCCACTGAGTAGCACTCTGAATAGTACTTGCATAGTAATTTTGAACCAACAAAGTATTACCTTGTGATGCTGACATTATTTCCACAAGACCAATTTATTAAGAGCAACAGAAGTTTTGACCCATTGCAAAGCTGATAACCAGAGCCTACAAATACACTGACAAGGATACAGAAAGAAATCTCAGGCATGCATGTTAACTTACACAATTATGTCATAGAATCTTATATTAATAGGTTAAATGTAACATACAAGACTCTGAGATTAATGTTGTTACTGGTTATCTTCAAAGGCTTACACACACACACACCAAAAAAAAAAAAAAAAATCTAAATTTGTCTCAAAAACTTGAGCAGTTTTAATTTTTTTTCCACTCCTTGCTGCCCAAGTTTTATACAAATAAAGTAACAAAGACTGGAAAATGGCCATTTTCAGAAACAGTTGAAGCACTGGAGAGGTCCACGTAGTTTGTAGATAAGATCTAAGAGTCGACGTGAAATCTGCCTACAGTATAACATATGATGATGTTCTGCCTTACGAGTTGAGCTTGACTTCTTTCAAGTTGTTAACTTTCATCTCGCTGTTGTAGTTCTACAGAATGAGACACCAGCACACGAAGAAACGAAACCTTACTTTCAAACACGAGACTAAATCCCGTAGTTGACATTAAGGTCCTGCGCCCTTTCCCTTCCGCTGTTAAGTAGAGCTTTATGCATCAAACACACTTCACAACTCACGGGTGAAAGGACGATAAAATGACGGTGACGCCAAACATGACGTTGTATTAGCCACAAAGACCAAGCTAAGTGCCATGGGGTGCTTCAGTAGACCAAGACAAACTCTTAGAAAGCGACTTCCCCAGTACGCCTGCTCGCACAACCACCCTCGTGTTCCCACCCTGCCTCCTCCGCAAAGTCCCGCACACTTAGAGTGTCGCGCCCCGTTCATCTGCGTTCCAACGCTCAGCTGCAGCGGCTGTTTGCCCGTGCAGCAGAGACCCGGGCAAGGCCGAGCCGCCCAGCATTCCCCGCATTCCGGGGACAGAAAACGCCCAGGGCCGCTACCCCTTCCTCCGCCTCCGGGCCCGCGGGAAACCTGTTCCGGGCAGCCCGCCCAGAGGAGGCAACACCCGCCGGGGGCCCGGTCCGGCGACAGGGCGGCACAACATCGGGAGCAGAAGGAGACCACGCCCAGAGCGAAGCCGCGGGAATAACCGGCGGGACAAGGCCTACGCGAAACACGGCACTGAGTATGACCGAGGGGTGTCACGGCAGGTCCGGCGCGGAACCCACCCCTCGCTACGGCGGCCAGAGGCAGCCACGAGCCCAGGGCCCGCACAGCGCCCACGATTACGTGCATCAGTAGAACACGCACGTCCCCCGTCCCCCCTCCCCACGCTGACCGTGCGCGCACCGCCCGCCGCCACGCCCCTGGCTCTTCCCGCCTCGGCCAATGGGGCCGTGGCGACGATTAACCCCTGGCTGGGCGGCACGGGCGGAGCGGAGCGGAGCAGGAAGCGCCGAGGAAAGCAGGCAGGGAAGGCAGGCAGGGAGGCCGCCGCCGCCGCGCAGAGGCGGTAGGAGAAGAGTGGGGGTGGAAGCCCGAGCTTGGCCGCCGCCTTCGCCTCTTCCTTCCGCCCGCCCGCTGTGGGGAGTGAGGCGCGCGGGAGGCACCTGTCACAGCCGCCAGAGCGAACGCGGCGTCCGCCACGGTGAGAGGAGGCGGCGGAGGCCCGGTACGGCGATATCCTTCGTGGGGCTGGCTGGCGAACAGTAGCGGAGATGATGCCGGTGAGTAGGAAGGGGTTGAGTTCGCGCCGTCACCTTCTTAGCCTGCCGCCGCTTTGCCGGGCAGTGGGACGCCTCGCTTTTTCCTGCGGGGCCGCTGGCGGCGGATGGAGTGCGCGACGCTGCCGTCATCCTAGCCCGTGCCCCGGCCAGCTGGGGCAGAAGGCGGCAGTAATGCGGAGGTACCGCCGGGCTTTCCGGCAGAGCTAGGGCCGCCGTTCTCCGTCGTCCCTGTCTTTCGGGGGGTAGACACGATCTATTCCGGCTCCTTTCCTCAGTGAGGCGGAGCAGCCCCTCTTCGCCAGCTGACCCGCTCTCAGCATTGCACCGACTCTGACAGGTCGAGGGCCACATCCCCCTGGGCTCTCCCCTCGCGTCTGCCTGATGAGGCTCCTTCCCCGCCCCCCGGCGCCCCCTTGTGCCTGCGGCAGTTTCGACGAGAGGCAGAGGGGAGCGCAGGTTTTGCCGTGCGGCCGGCGGGAAGACCCCGGCCGCCCGCCCGCCGAGGCCCGATGTGAAGTGTGGGTGCGTTTTCTGTGTTTGTATGAGTGGGTGTGTGAGTATGTTTGTTTGTTTATTTTCCCTTCCAAACACCGATTCATCGCTGCTCGGGTGCGGGGAAGGGTTAAAGTAGTCCCGGGGCAGGCAGCTCCGGCCTTTCGGCCGGTTGTCAAGTGAGTGCAGACAGCAGCTTCATTTCAGCCTCGCCACCTCTGCGGGCCAGGCGATCTCCTTCCTCGGTTTCAGACACCTCTTTTATGAAACCATCGCTTTATCGAGGATAAAACCTTTCATTTTCGGGCAAACGACCTTTATTGTCTAATGTGACCGAATCTCTCTCCGTTTCCTTCCCTTCTCTTTCCCTCTCCCTTTGGCTGTGGGCTAATGCAGTGGTCAGAGGAGAGTTGTTCTTGATGACTATTCGCGTTATGACAGGATCCTCTGAGACTGAGTAATAAACAATTACATTCTTTTTGCTGATTTCTTTTAAAGTCTTTTTGCTTTCAAATGTAGGGTTATGAGATACTCCATATAAGGGAGTACATACCATGTTTTCTCTAATTCCAGTAGAAGTGAGCATTTTATTTACAGTTTCTCTGCAGTGTTTGCATGTGAAGCACTGCAGTAGACTGCTTCTCAGTGAGAATATTAAATATGTCTTTTACAGATTTTCAGTGCTCTAACTTCGTTTAATGACTGAGAAGAGGAAATAAATACCTCAAATTAGATGTAAAATTTCAGATTGAAGAGTACAGATAGAGTTTAAAAAGCAGGTATTATAACAGACTAATATGACATGTTTCTTAACTTCCAGCTGCTAGCTACTCTGTTGATACTGTGTAAGAATTTCAATGCACTGGATGTACTAGAAACAAGCAACAAAGTTAATTGCGTTAGAGGCTTGTGCCATAAGCATATGGATGCTAGCTTGTAAAAGCAAAACCAAGGTGGCTGTCAACTTTTTTAGCTTCTGTTGTGACTTGGGTTATGCTTTACATTCATTGAATTCTTAGGGGAAACCTAGTATGCTAATGACAGGCTAAGTGAAAACAACTGTATTTGCTTCCCGTTACTAAACCATGTGTGAGGTTTCAGGCTAATGCAGTAACTTCTGTAGTGCAATGATTAACTTTTTTTTTCATATTTATTTATGCCAGTGACTTGTGTTACCTTCATAGTTGTTTCAGTGTAGCAGTTGTTTGTGCTTATTGAAAGGTATTAGAAGATTCAAACTTTTGATTATGTTTTTGAAACACACTCAAAAATTCAGCCATCAGTATGAAAAATGCTTTCATAAAAACAAATTACCTTGCTGCAGTGGTAGTAATGTTGCAGATTGGAGTTTACTCAATCTGAATCCTGTAATAAATATTTTACTTTTCTGAGGAGCATTTAGATGGAATATTCAACATAAAACATCAAAATAATGGGAACACATGGCTGTAGAACTGGACCAATTTTTAAAATTTTTTTTACTTGAGAATTTATTTTTGAAAAGGGAAAAGCTAATGATCCAGGTTGTTATGTGAGGGAATTCCTTGAATTCATATTCATGGAAGCTTTTTTCCTCCTTGATCCTGTGGGGTTTTGTGTTGGGTTGAGTTTGGGTTTTTTTTTCATAATTAACAAAATTATATGATAGCAAGAAGAGAGACTTCCATACTACTAGACTCAAAGTGTTGTAACAAGTGGGTAACAGTTTTGTATCAACAAATTAAAATGAACAGTTATCAGACTTTTTATATTTTCTTATGACCTGTATTTATCAGATTTGAAGTAATTGACACCATTTTTTGAATTTTCTTTTTTCTTTTTGTTTTCTGTACGATCATTTTAAAGAATGAAGTCATATCTGAAGCATAGAGAATGGAAATATCTGTTTTGCTCTTCTGTGTTTTGGTGATGGTGTTTTTTCTTTTTTCCTTTTGTTTTAAAACATGGGGAACAGGGTTACTTCTGAGAGTTTTTTTATCAGTTACTGTTTATTTTGTGATCAGGATACCTCCCTCTCTGTTCTTTAGAATCCTTTCCATATAAGTTCATGTTGCTTACTCTACTTGGCTTTTGAAAAATATAAAAATAATTCTGTTTTTGACCCTGAACACAGTTGGGCCTCAAGAAGTAATAATAATGTGGACTGCACTTTCATCACCCATTGTTTTTTTTTTCTTTGCTGGCAAGGCATGTCCATCATAAACTCTTTCATTGCCTTCAGGATATAAGGGCTGTGTGTAATGAGCTTATGATGGATGCTACACTGAATATCATCTCTAAGGAACTTAATAAAAGTTACTTTAAGTATGCCTTGAATAAAATGATTTTTTTGTTCAATTAAAATAAGATTAGCATTTATTGCATTCTTAGAATAAAACATGTGAGTACGGGATATCCTTTTCAATCAGGAAATCTTTTGAGTTGAAGTCGTCATGGCCATATTTTGTTTGTAAAAATAAATATTGCGGCTATAGCTCCTCTTTCAGCTATGTAATCTGTAACCTACTCAGAGAAGCCTAATTGTATAACACCACTACCACCTTTTTTTTCCACACCCCCTTTTATTCTGCCCCAGCAAGGTTTTGTGGTTGAGAAGGATATAACACATCCTACTTTTTACCTGAATTTTGAGTATTATTATCTCACAGCAGGTATGAGCTGTAGAAGCATAGAACTATGAAGAGTCTGTACACCAATCCATAAAGCAGTGGTGAATGCTCTGTAAGAAATTGTTATGGACTGAATTTTTTAGGAGGAATAGTTAATATTGCATATTCTCCTAGCACCTACTGCTTATGAGTTTTTCTGGGTTTCTCTTTAACTTAACCGGGAGAAATTATGATCAGTGAAGTATCAGCCAGCATTCTTGTTTTTGGACACATCTAGGAGGAATGCTGTGGGACTTTGTGCAAGAGTTAGAGTCAAAAACTTGTTGAGTGCATCTGTTTGTGTGTAGGATTCGGTGATTTTGTTTGGTACTTCAACAGAAGTGCAAGTGGAAGTTTGGAGAGTGCTCAGTGATTTATTTTGTCTAGTTAGTTTTGTGTGGCACTGCAACTCTTCCCCACAGATGACCATGACTGATGCATATTTTATCTTTAGACAATATACAAGTGGATCTTAAGTATTACAGTGTGCGTTAATATCTTAATTGCTAAATATGTTCCTGACCTATGAAGACAGATGACATGGCTGATTTAAAATACAAACTAAAGATGTGCATCTGCAGTAGTTATTCTTGAATTAAACTATGTTTCAGGTGAATTAAATCCCCCTTTTCTTTTTGTTATTTGATGGTGTCTGTTTTTTCCAAATTAAGTACACATTTGTTATGTATTCAGGCTAAAACCTTTGCCCCAAAAGTCCAGAGTGGGCATTGCTTATTCCTAATGTAAAATGAAAATATTTTCAAGCCCAGTGTACACTATTCTCTTCCCTTAAGAATTCTGTATTGTAAAGTCTAAGGGAAGATGTGTCACTTTAATATACTTAATATTAGGAATTTTCAGTGATATTGAGATATAATATATTGCAGTTAATTCAGACCTGTGTAGTTAACAGCAATACTATTATCATCCTGGTTTGCTAAATAAATGTGACCTGACTGTAGAGAATAATTTGCAAGTTTATCAGCCATTATTAATGAAGTTATTTATTGCAACAAAGCTTAAAGGCCATTTCATGTATTTTTGGATCATGTCACTGGTTTGGTTAGGATAAGAGAATATGGCGTATTTTGTGATTAAAAAAATAGTTCATCAGCTTCATAGGCTACTCTGATAATAGAATAGTTATATATTTAGTTATAATCCACAAATATCTATTAAATATTTGATAATTTTGAGGTAAAGGATACTCTCAAGATTCTCTTCATATATTAACGTAGATGAGATTGTTGCCCATTGCAGTCTTTATAGAGAATAGGTATTTATTTATTTGACAACAAAATTCCATTCTTCTAGATTGAGTTATGTTAATGTAACGAGTCCAAGTTTGATGTGAAATATATTATAAAAAAACCTAATGTAGCTTGTTCTTTTACTGATATTAAGATTGAATACAGCTGTGGAACAGCCTCCATAATGCTAATAGTTGACTGTACTTAAGTTATGCTTAGCATGTTTAGTAATAAAGTCAAAGCTCATGTTTATTATCTTTCTAAATATTCAGGAGTGGTTTAGATATATTTTTTCCCCTTATAAGATGGAGGCATCTTAAAAAATAATTGTTGAGGTTTGAAGAAGCAAACAAATTACTGCCTAATTTGAGGGGTGGGGGAAAGGTATCTTACTCCCTTTCCATCATGACTCACTGTTGGAATTTACAAGTCTTATGTGTTTACCTAAATTAAAAGCTTAGTGTGACTGCACATTAACTTACTGGTACAGGATAACTCACAATACTTTAATTGAATATGTTAGCCTGAATATAGAGGAGATTTATTCTTGGGCTTGTGTCATACCTCAGCAAATTGAGATTTTTAACTTTAATGTTTTTTCTTAAATTGGAAAATTATATTGCTATGTGATTTCAAATATCTTCAAAATTATTCTTCATTTATGAACAGCTTTTCCATCTGTCTTTGAATCCTGTGTCTTGCTGATTTTTTTTTTTGTTGTTGTAGTATTTTTAACAAAAAAACCCTTATAAAATATTAATTTTAACACTTGAAATTGTTACTGTTTTTTCTAGTAGTTTGGAAATCTGTCATTAGCATCAAATAAACTTGGAAGCATGTAATAGTCTCTAATGTATTAGGCAATCGATTCATGGAATGGACTTAATATTTTGAGCTTCTGAAAGCAATTTTTTATGATCAACTAGAATAGAATTGTTATGCAATAATAGACACGTTCTTTCAGAAGTAGATTTGTGTGTCAAAAGCAACAATGCTAACGAGAGGACAAAGATAATTCTGTAACGGACAAGCAAGAATATGAACTGCTTAGTGGAGAATAATTTTGAACATCAATTTTCAGCCACTTCACTTAGATTTTAGGTCACTCCATTAATTTTCTTAAATCTCCTTAGAAGTACACGTAACCCTGCTTGCTTTGGAGAATGCAGGTTTATCATTGTGATGCAGTAGGATGTTGGAGAAACTGAATTCCTTTCAGGGCTGAGATTTCACAATAGGGATGAGATGGGTTAACCATTTCCTGTGGCCAGGGGAAGAGGCTGTTTCCTGTTCCTCACTGCTCATTCCCACCATTTGCTTTGAGTGGGCTTCACTTGATTGTCTCAGTAAATTGATCCAGGTCACTAAAATTGTTTAAAAAAAAAAAAAAGTATGCAAAGAATGCTGAAGAGATTACAGTAGCACAGTATAAGCAAGGTTGGAAGAGACCTCAAAGATCATCAAGTCCAACCCATTACCACAGACCTCGAGACTAGACCATGGCACCAAGTGCCACGTCCTAACGTGCCTCATACATACATATAAATATATACATGTACTGGGCTAGTGCACTAAATCAGCTTACATTGTGTTACATTGTGACTCTTGTGACAATACAACAGTTGGTACAGAAGAAAGCAAATTGCTTGGTTGATATTAGCAGATAAGGGGATAGAGAAGTGGAATTTCTCCTTTTTTTTTTTCCATGGGATTTATTGTTTTTCATTTGTTTATTGTTATTATTATTTTGATTTTTTCATTTAGTTTATTGTGGAGCTGGAACCCAGGCAACATATTTTGAATTTTGTTCTTTTTAGCAGGTGAGTAGGACAGTGAAATGAAACTAAAGGTCTCTGCAGTGCAGTAACTTTGTTACTTCAGAGCTAAGTTACAGCATCAGCAGTTTTTACGTAGAATCATAGAATGGTTTAGATTGGAAAGGACCTCAAAGATCATCTAGCTCCAACCCCCCACCACGGGCAGGGACACCTCCCATTAGAACAGGTTGCTCAAGGCCTCATCCAACCTAGCCTCAAACACCTCCAGGGAGGGAGCATCCACAGCCTCTCTGGGCAACCTGTTCCAGTGTTTCACCACCCTCACTGGAAAGAACTTCTTCCTAACATCCAGTTTAAATCTTCCCTCTTCCAGTTTAAACCCATTACTCCTCATCCTGTCATTACAAGTCCTTGTAAATAGTCCCTCCTCAGCCTTCCTGTAGGCCCCTTTCAGATACTGGAAGGGCACTACAAGATCTCCTTGACACCTGCTCTGGGCTGAAGAGCCCCAAATCTTGTAGCCTGTCCTCACAGGAGAGGTGCTTCAGCCCTCTGATCATCTTTGTGGCCCTCCTCTGGACTCGCTCCAACAGTTCGATGCCCTTCTTATGTTGGGAGCTCCAGAACTGTACACAATACTCTGGGTGGGGTCTCACAAGAGCAGAATAAAGCGTGAGAATCCCCTCTCTTGCCCTGCTGGCCACACTTCTCTTGATGCAGCCCAGGACATGGTTGGCTGTCTGGGCTGCACAGACACATTGCTGGTTCACGTTGAGCTTTTCATCAACCATCTTTATTGGGTATCTAGTAAAACTTCACATTTTCCCTGAAAAAGAAGAAAGTAAGGGGTATTAGGTTTTCTGTTAAAATGTATGGTCTTCAGGGAACTCTTGTGAAACATAAGTTGGGATGAAAATAAAAGGAAAACCAATAAACCTTAGGTGACAGTTGCTAATCATTTTTAACCCCACTTGCAATATTGTATTCCCTCTGATTTCTGCCCATTATTTCTTTATCATTTAAGATTCATAGTGTAATTTAGCCTAGTTCTTTGATAGTGGAAGTACAATTAAGATTTTTTTTTTCCCAATTCATTGCTTTGCATAGCAACAGAATCCTATTTATGTGTGAGAAGACTGTAGTATAAAACTTTTATTTAAGGAATTCCAATTTCAGCAGGAAGCTATCTAATCCAAACTTGCATATGTTGCAGATACTGTATTTAACCTTTTACAAAAGGATTTCAGCTTTCATATGATGAAACTATTGTTTACAAATTGACAATGGAAGGAACTGAGGTTTCAGTTTTGTGTAGGTAATCTGGATGTAACTCTAAGGACCGTTGTAGTCCTGCGTCCGTGCTGCCCCCTCTCGTGTGTTGACGTTGGTATTTATATGAATGTGTGCTGAGCTGTTTCAGAATGTGAACTCAGCAGGAAGTTGTTTGCCCTTTTTTTTTTTTTCTTCTTTTTTTTTTCCCCCCTTTGCCAGGATACTTTTCTCCCAACTGAGCACACCAAAACCAACTCGGTATACTGGAACCAGCACAAGAAAGGGCAGAAATGCATAAATTGCAGGAAAGATGTAATAATTTTTTTCAGTTTAGGTTGTTGGGATTTTTCAGCCTTAAACAACTCCATGGTGGTGAATGAATGTGGTGTGATATATGAAAAGTATTGCCTGTGTGTTAAAAGGGAAAGAAATAGAGCATAATTTGCCATTGCCATTAAGTGCAGGCTTACCTGCACGTAAATATATTTTTTTAATTTATCAAAGCTGGGTTAAATCTTTGTTTAGAATAACAGATACAGTTTAAGTCGAGGAGACATACGTTGAATGCATATTTGCATGAGAAAATCCTCTTCTAATCCTGTTGCCTAATGCAATTTGTTAAATTTATGATTCAAGACAATGCTGCATCTGTTAGCATTCTTACTTCTAAACGTGGTACTTTCAACATAGTTGTGATGTTTTAACATAGTTCAGACTCTTTTTTATAACTTTTCCCCCTTGCTTAGGAAAAAAAAAATACCACCTTCAGAAAATATATCTGGGTATCTTGTGAAATTGTGACTAGTGTGTTGGTTGAAACCTGACTTGAATATATCCCATCTAGCCAAACTTGAGGGGTTTCAAATTATTTGAATTCAAAATATTGTCATTCAGTATCTTTAATAAATGTTACTAATATCTGGGTCACTTCCTTGGAATATACATAGAATAAGGAGAGGGTATTTGTTCATTGTTATGGTTTAATTGATGTCTGTAATAAAACAGTTGACAGGCTGTTTGCGTTTTGAGAGAGGAATGTGATGGCTGGAGTATCTATTGCGTGGTCATGTGGGGAACATAGAAAACTAGTATCTTTAATAAGTTTTAACAGTTCAACTACTGATTACTTCCTTGAAACTCTTTAAGTTACCCACTGAGAGCTTAGCAAAGTTATTATTTGGGCATCTGAGAAAGTACTAGACCAAGAACTATTTCTTGCAAATCCTATAATATAGTTTTCTGATACATGCGTATGATAGATACTTAGCTTAGTCAAATGCATACTTAGAAATAGTCAAACAGGCTTCTTAGTGTTAAAGCTGCTATTCAGATATGTTGACAGAGAAGTGGTTATATTTTTCCTGCTGTGTATTTGAAACCAGCAAGTTCTTAGAAACGAAAATTTCGAATAACTCTGCAGGCTAATGAATGGGTTAATTACTATTCAGGCTCCAAACAGTTGGACTCCGTGTGCACTTTGGGAGATGACTGAATTCTTGAATCAGTGTCTTATGAATTTCATAGTTTATTTTTATCTCTGTATGCAGCTTCATCTCTGCATGCAGCTCTGAATGTCTCAGCATGCCTGATGCTTAATTTTCTTGCATACCACTCTACTGTCCCAAGTTTTCTAAATTTTAGAAATTTTTATCTGTAAGTCTGAATTATGTACTTCTGATAGTGGGGGGAAAAAAAGATCTGTAATGGTTGACCTCCTTTACACTTCTAAATTGTGTCAGGATCAAAGCAATTATTTTAAAACGATGTCACATGGATTGGTGTCTGTTCTAGCCCATATCACTTGGAAACCTTTTCAGTGTCTTTTTCTGAATACCTTCTTTAGCGCAGTGTACTTACCATTTTATTGTCATTTATCACCATTTCAACAAGACCTTGTTGGGTAGGGGATATGCTATAAAAATGTAAGCTTTACAGGGAAACAACTCAGATTCAAGTCTGTTGTTTGCAGTGCCCTCCCCCCTTCCACTAAATTCCTGACTGCAACACAGCACTTTATTTTTACTACTTTTTTTTTTTTTTTTAATCAGATTATGATGAGCAGTAGTATTTGCTTTTGTAGCACTTACAGGAGGTAAGATGGTGACAAAGCTTTAAATCAAATTGAACTCTGAATTATAAGCTGCTTTGTTTACCTCAGAGTGATTTTTAGAGTCCAACTCAAATACTTATGTTGGAATAATTTGATTTATGTATCAACTACTGCACTTTTATTCATTTTTAGATAAACATAAAGAACTTTGGAATTTGATTCACATTACCAACCTTTAGACTACTTTGATATCCTTTTTATAAGGGACATAAAAGACACAATAAACTGAAGAATTTACTAGACAGTGTTTCTAATGTGGTATTTTTGAGTTTCTGGATGTTTTATAACATTCAGCCTAATACTTGTTGATTTGAGTCTTCAGCATACTACTGGATTACTCATATTTACTGATGTTCCCGTCTCTCAGTCATGTGAAGCTACCAAATACTGCTCAGTTCTCCTCCAGAGTCCTGAAGAACTGAGAAACTTTGGAAAGTAAGTTTGATCTGGAGTGTACATGTACTTGCCTGTATCTTTTCAGAAACAGAAATAAGCTTTTGGTCAGCTTTTTTTCATTATCTCACAAATTGTATACAAATTTTTGAAACAATGAGGTCTCAAGAGCCTCTTTTCTTCCCGTGCTCAGGGGTGAGAATATTCTGATTGTGTCTCAATTTTTTTATAAGCCTTTTGACTTTTGGGGAAGTTTAGGCTCGAGGTGAGGAGAAAGTTCTTCAGTGAGAGAGTCATTCACCACTGGAATGGACTATCCAGGGAGGTGGTGGAGTCACCGTCCCTGGAGTGTTCAAGGCGAGTTTGGACGTGGCACTTGGTGCCATGGTCTAGTCTTGAGGTCTGTGGTAATGGGTTGGACTTGATCTTTGAGGTCTCTTCCAACCTTGGTGATACTGTGATACTTTCCTCACCTGAAGAGGTTCATTCAGTCATTCACCTTGTGAGTCATTTTGCTTGTGAGAAAAGATGTCTTCAGATATTCGAAAGAACACAGAAAAGTGAATGCTGTCTTGTAGCTATGTAAGTGTCTGTAGTCGTGCTTGAATAAACAGTCTGATATGCAAGGAATTAGAAATGCTACCGTTTCTAATGTAATTTGGAGAGTAGTTGATAAAAGACCTTCCATACACCCCAGCCCCATACCCAGGAAATAAATAAACCTAAATACCTGTTTCTTTAAGTATTATTAAATTTCAATGACTTGCAAGAAATCTGATTAAGTTTTTTCTGGGTTTTAATTTTTTTTTTGTTTATTTTACTCTGCCTAGTATGATCCATGGATTTTTTGATTGATCCTACTGGAGAAACTGAAAGAAAATATATAGAGAGAAAACAAGCTGTTTTTCTTTAATCTTTATCTTGTATGTAAATTCTGGTAGGTCAGATTTCATCTGGAAGTAATCTTGTCTATTGAATTCATTTTCCACAAACATGTAAGGGCTTAGCACGTTTTAGCTTTATGTTAAGTAATTTTTCGTTTTGTGTAGATATTTGATGTGAAGTTCTGTACGTTATAGGGAATTATACTTTGACGTTTACTTTATATTCTTTTTCCTACATCATTCCATGTGGTTTTCAGGGGTCATGCATGTCTTCATGTTTAAATACTTTAGTAGGATCATAGACTGCATTTACCTTCCTAGTGAATGATTTACATAAGCTGTGGATATACAGGTTTGCTAAGCACAGGCTTTGTCACAAGAGGCAAGTCCTCATAAAACTCACATGGTTTTTACCTTTCATATAGGTTTATAACTTACAATTATGAAATACATCATGTACTTAATCTCCTTAATTTTGACCATTCATCTCTTCACTATGGGAAGAAAAATCCCCTCCTTAAATTTAGGAGCTTCAGGCTGGTAATATATCAAACAATCGGAGACTATGGTATACTCATCTCTCTACATATAGATATGTATTTACCTACCTAGCAGTAGCAGTTAGAAATCAGTCAGCCAAATAGCTTCACTGGATCAGATAACATGGAAACAATACATTGACAGTCTACATGAGGGAAAGTAAGAGCCTACACTGGCTTTAACAAACAACATACAGGGTTTTTTTTCAGTTATTTCAGGAGAGTGGATGACAGGACAAAAGGGAAGTTCAGTGACATGTTTATTTTAGTACATTTTCTTCTTCTGAAAGAACCTGATTACCCAATAGGGATGGCAGGCTTTAGAGCTGGACCATCCTGTATACTATCTACATGAGTATGTCACACCTTTCTACTGCAAATAAAGCTGTGATAAGTTGTGAGGGTTTGTTTAGAAGAATTCAGTTATTAGCTGTAACTGGAAGAATGGCACAATGTGTGTTAATACAGGCCCATCTTTTCCTCTCAAATATTTATTCATGTGATACATTTGTTTTTCTGGCAGATAAAGATACAATCTGGTTTTGGAGAAGAACCAGATTAGATTTTTCCATCCTTCTAAAAGGTAAACAATCCTTCTGTTTCAAGAAATATCCTTCATTTAATCATTTATTTACAGTGCTCTCAGTTGCTAGCACGTCATTTTTTTTAAATTGCAGCATTTTATAAATCTCAAATTATTCTGCCAATTATGTTTTCAATAAACTTCTTAACGTGATACATGTTTTCTGAAGAGGAAGGAATACTGCATGGGATGAGAGTGGTTTTGTTACAGAATGCATTAAGGGGGGACAGGACTATTTCTGAATGTTGAAGCAGGCTAAATACGGTATTTTGCCAGATTTTTCGTCTTTGTTAATGCTTGTAGGGAAGGGTACCGTAACAATTCTGTCTCTCTCAAATTAAGCTGAGAACACCTTACTTTTCCCTTCCTGCAGTTAATATGTGAGATGCTACACAAAAAAATGTAGCTCATCACAGTATCACAGTATAGCAAGGTTGGAAGAGACCTCAAAGATCATCAAGTCCAACCCACTACCACAGACCTCAAGACTAGACCATGGCACCAAGTGCCACGTCCAAACCTGCCTTGAACACCTCCAGGGACGGTGACTCCACCACCTCCCTGGGCAGCCCATTCCAGTGGGGAATGACTCTCTCAGTGAAGAACTTTCTCCTCACCTCGAGCCTAAACCTCCCCTGGCACAGCTTGAGACTGTGTCCTCTTGTTCTGGTGCTGGTTGCCTGAGAGAAGAAAGCAACCTCCTGCTGGCCACAACCACCCTTCAGGTAGTTGTAGACAGCAATAAGGTCTCCCCTGAGCCTCCTCTTCTCCAGGCTAAACAATCCCAGCTCCCTCAGCCTCTCCTCATAGGGCTTGTGCTCGAGGCCTCTCACCAGCCTCGTTGCCCTTCTCTGGACACGCTCAAGCACCTCAATGTCCTTCTTAAATTGAGGGGCCCAGAACTGGACACAGTACTCAAGGTGTGGCCTAACCAGTGCAGAGTACAGGGGGAGAATGACCTCCCTGCTCCTGCTGGCCACACTATTCCTGATGCAGGCCAGGATGCCATTGGCCTTCTTGGCCACCTGGGCACACTGCTGGCTCATGTTCAGGCGGGTGTCAATCAGTACCCCCAGATCCTTTTCTGTTTGGCTGCTCTCCAGCCACTCCGACCCCAGCCTGTAGCTCTGCATGGGGTTGTTGTGGCCAAAGTGCAGCACCCGGCACTTGGATTTGTTGAAAACCATCCCATTGGACTCTGCCCATCTGTCCAGGCGCTCGAGGTCCTGCTGCAGAGCCCTTCTGCCCTCCAACCCACCAACATCTGCCCCCAGCTTGGTGTCATCTGCAAACTTGCTGATGACTGTCTCAATGCCCTCATCCAGATCATGACTACATCTTTTAGCTATTAGTTGTTCAAGTTTGGTTGATCTTTAATAGCATGGGCTGAATTTTTTTGTTGGTGGTGGGTTTTTTGGGGAGGGTTGTTGTTTCGGAGTTTTTTTGTTTGTTTGGGGGGTTTTGTTTGGGTTTTTTTTTGGTAACTTGCTCACGCTGTCTCCATCTTCTTCTCTATTACGGGAATGGATCAGGCTGGAGAATATGCTTTGCTCCGGTAATTGTAGAGTGAGACCTAAATGCAGTGTTGGTGCCACCTCTATCTCTTCTCCTCTCTGGATCCTGTATGGTGTTGACAGGAATGATGATAAACATTCACTGTCCCTTGACATGAAGAGGGAATCAGAAACATAGTTTACTGGTTTATGTTCTCTGCTTCTTCTCCAGGAAGAAGACAGACTTTGCCAAGAATGGAGTAGTACTTGAACTATAATATTTTTAGGCATAAACACATGGTGGGTTTGTTGTTGTTTGGTTTGTTTTTAAGCTTGTTGGTCTTTCTAAAACACTTTCCTGTTTTAAGAAAATGTGTCCCAGGAATGTCCCTTGGTAGTTGTTAAGATTATTTGTTCTTGGAACTTCTTCTTACTTCATTGCTCCCTTCAGCAGGAAAATCACTTCTGTCTCTTTTGAGACAGTCAGAGCCTTATATGTAAATTTAAGATGAATACTTAAGTGTTTGTCATTATTATAACAGCAAACAAAGACTAGTATTGCACAACAAGAGAATAGCGGAACTCCCTCACTGCAACCTTGCCTAATTAGGTGAAACTTGATATAGCCTATCTTGTTCCTGTCACAACTGTGGCCTGTCTTGTTTCTTTAGAACATCTTATCACTGCTCGTCATTACTGCTTGAATTCATATGCCAGTAGATCAAAAATACTCCATTTAAGTAGTTTTTCACTGTAGTTGTTGCACAGAAACTTCTCTTAGTTTTTAGGTATACACAATATTTTTATATTCACTGCTATTTACAACTGTCCACATGAAGAATATTTTAAGGATGACTCTTCAGAATATTATAAAAACATCAAAAGAGAAATCTTGGCTACCAAAAAAGACTGGACTTAACTCTAAAAGCTGGATGAAGGACAGAATTATCAAAAAGAAGGTGGGATTGTATTGCTTTTTGGTTTTGTGGGGTTTTTCCTCTCTAAAATTAAACATTTTGGTTTTTCTTTGTAATGCAAGTGTAGCCTTATGGTGGGTTAGAGTGGGCGTATGTGGGATTTTTACTTGAAGATCAGAGATTAATGCTTTATATGGGTTTCTTCTGTACATGAAATGTCTGAAAATTTTTGTTTTACTTTGCATAAGTTGTTTGACTTTTTAAATTGATCATAGATTTCTTTAATTCAGGCAAACTGGAGATCTTACAGTAAAACAGGACAGCTTTTAGTTTTTTAATCTGCCATTTATAAAAATATATTGGAAAGAGTTACTTTTTGTTCTGTGTAATTTCCACTCTGATGGAAGGAAAACTCTGCAGACTGCCTGTTTGATCCCAAAGGATTCATTCACATCACTTTTTATATTTTTGTCAAGCCAGATAACATTACCTCTAAGATTGAATGGTTGGTATTCCCTGAAAGCAATACACCAGAAAAGCAGTATTTTGTTAATACTTTCCTCTCAGTGGGAGAAAGCTGTGGCAGCTCCTTCTTCTTTCACTCTATTCAAAGTAAGAGTAGAGCTGATTCTAGTTGCAGCATTACTTATGGGTGTGTGTCTGTAGATTTCACAAAAGTTGTTCTTTGTTTATAAAATGAAAAAGTGATGCTCCATGCTGCAAATCACCTTTATTAATGGACAAAAATTGCCATATCTTTAGCAAAAATGCTATATTGGCTGGTTGGGCTTGTTTCTGTTTTCACTTTTTTTGTTGTTGTTGAATTTTTTTTTTTTTAATGTTTTGTTGAAAAGCCGTAAATGGAAAGACACAAATGCCTGTCTTTGTATCCTGTACTTTTTTGAGGAGATTATTTTCAATGCAGTAGTTGGGTCAGACTTTTCTGGAATTCAGTGGATTTTGGATGACTTTGGAAGGCAGTAGACAAGGTCAAACTGAAGACTATAGAAACATTAGTACCTCCCTTTCCTCAGCCTTGGCCAACACATTGTTAGTAGTTTGAGAACACTCAGTTCTGTGATAGAAATTCTGTGGGGCACTTAGCCCTGCTTTTCAATTTTCCCTTCTGTTGTGAGTATAAGCTTTCTTTCAAAGCAAGTGATGGTATCACTAATCCTCTAGTAGAACTTCTCCACATTTTGCCCACCCAATAAAAGTAAAATACTCCATTTTTTGTCTTAGTTATCTGTCATCTCATTCCTGACTCTTTGGGGAAGTGTCCTGTTTTGTAGGGTTTGGGGGTTTAGGAGGTTTGTGTGTATAATGTATAGAATGGTGTTTTTTTGTTTTGGTTTTTTTTTTTGTTTGAGTTTGTGGGTAGTGGTGGTTGTAGGTATTTTTAGACCTTTTCTTTTGATGAATATGACTTTCAAGTCATGAAATGTGCAGCTAATATTTTCGAACTGTTGTTGCAAGCTTGTCATCCATTTGACATATGATGTGCTGGTTACCTTGGCAGTTATGAATGGCTTAGATCTTTGAACATTAGCACTGGATTGTGTTTGTGGTCTGGTATGATGAGATGTAGTTGTAGTGTCACACTGATTTCTCATTCCTTTTCCCTGGGGTCTCTGAAGTCATACCTGACCCTGCACTGTGGGTTTCCATTTAATTCTCTGAACCATTTGCTTTGGAGGACCCTGGGTTGGAGACATGAAGAACAGTAGAAATGTGGACATCATGTTTATATTTTATCAAAATGGAGCTGTCAGAGTTCATGGACAAATGGACTTCAGGAAAGACAACTGCGTCAATCTGTTATTTTGATCTGGAGTTTTACTGTCCCCTGAACTTGTGACTTTTCCTGCTGATTACTAGTGTTGCATGCATTTGCAAATGCAGCACTTGCTGCAGTTTTCTAGGAAGAGTTCAGCAAGATTCCATGGTTTAAGGACAACGTGTTTTTAGCCCTGTTCATATCTTGCACCTCACAGACAGTAGAACACCCATTGGAGTCTGTGGGTTGCTTGTGTTGTTTACACAAGTGAACTTCTAGCTGCTATTGTTTTCATTAGGTATTGTTTTCTTAGAGCTTTGGAAGTCTTTCAGTTAACTACTACAATACCTTGTGTTTAATAATCTGTGGATTTATCTTGTTTAGTTGAATGTATTTCAATATGTAATGAGAGTTGCTTCTTCCTTCCTCTACCAGAAATGTTGACTGACTTCTCTGCCCTACAAAAAGCCTGCCACTGAAAGAGTAAGAGGCTTCAAATTCCAAATCTACAATTGGTGCTATAGTGTTTTATCTTTCAGTAACAAAGAGCAAAAAAGTCATAAATATCTTTCAGCAAATAAATATCAAGTAAGTGTAGATTTTTAAAATAATCTGAATCCTGTTGAACACCTACTGCTACATATAAAACCTCATTTACTGAAGAGGGCAAAAGCTTCAGTCCTGAAAGTTCTGAGATGAAATGTCTATGGTTTTTGTAAGATTTTTAAGCCATTGCATACATGTAGACAATATAAAAATGTAGGAAAATCGTGTTCAAGGGTTTCTTTTAATACTGTGCTTGTACGTTTCCAGTAAGATAATTAATTTTATATCCCATCACTAATTCTGTTGTTACAACTATTGTGTCTAGTTATGTTTGCTATGGCCAGGTTGTCTTGTGCAGAGCTCGATGAAGGTGGATCTCAAGATGGATCAGTTAGAGGGTTTTTTTTTTTCTTTCTGTGATAGCAAAATGGCAAGTTAATACCACTAGTGTATGAACTTATGCAAAAAAAAAAAGCATTTGTGAGATAACTATACTTAAAATACATTTAAGCAACATTATTTATTTTCAGGTTTGATCAAAATTGCAAATGTTATCCAAGAATAATACTAGTTTGTTTGTATTTGTGAGCAACCTTATACACGCTTAAGTTTATAAATAGTGAAATTAATGGTTCTAATATTTGTTACTAGCCCATAGCTGAATGCTGTACATTTTCAGTGTCTGAGAATTGCTCCCAATTATGTGAATTCTTTTGCAAGACATATGGAGCAAGCTGGCTTCAAATTTGAAAGTGTAGTAGAAAATGTGCTGTTGATTTCACAAGTCTGCATTTTGGCAGAAACCTTTACTCATTTTTTTATTCTTTGTGAATTGAAGTCTGTTGGTTTCACTACCTTTGTGAATTTTACTAATACAGTCAAAGTTCTCAGAGCTTGGATGTGAGTACGCTTGTTTAGAAATACAGAAACTGGACACAGTTATTTCCCACCTCATGCATAGTGACAAGACAAAAAACAATGGATAGAAGCTTGGGGGGGGGTAGGTTTAGACTAGGCATTAGGAAGAAATTATTTGCAGTGAAGTTGATGTAGCACCGGAACAGGTTGCCTAGGGAGGTCATGGGTGTCCCCTTCCTGGAGGTGGTTCAAGGCTAGGTTGTATGAGGCCTTAAGTAATATGGTATAGTGGAAGGTGTTCCTGCCTATGTTGGGGAGGATTGGAATTAGATCATCTTTCAGGTCCCTTCCAACCCAAACCATTCTACAAAATCTATGAATATGGCAAGGAGGAAAAAATGTAAATGGAAATAAGTGTCCTGACGAGAACCACAGTCACCAATAATAAATTTGCTGTATGTTGTGATGCTCTTATTTGAAATAAGACATAAACATATTGCAAGAAAGTCTTCAACAGATCTATTTTTAAAATAATAAATAATTACTGGAACAAATTATACTGGTGAATTACTTGTTTATTAGATGGACTTTAAATGTTTCTTTTTAATACAAGGAAGTGAATACATACATAATCAGAGATACACATAATCAGAGATTTATTTGGGATTTGTTTGTTCTGAAATCTCAACAGCAGAAATAAGTATTTATGATGAGTCAAGAGTGTATCTTTAGACGGCTTTAATTAAACAGTTTTGTGATAATTTTCATAGCATGGTTCTTTTTTAAATGTAGTTGTTTAAAGCTTCACCTTACTAAGTCTAAAATCTTAAAAAGGGACAGTGTTCATACTGCAAATAAAATTCTGCTTTAGTGCTTGACATGCAAAGCAAGCATTTCTACAGCTGTAGCTGATGCAAGATTTATGTAATGGCATGAATTCCAGGCAAGCAAACTTGCATGAGATAATTGATAACATTTTTTTCTCTCACCAATCCACATGCAGAGATGTGCATAGTTGTATGTCTCATCACCAAAGGAGTGATGTTTCACCTCTTTACATTTCCCTTGCATCTCATTGTGTAATTTTTGTACGAAGTGAAAACCTCAGTCTTACTCAAAGTTCACATTTGATTGATGGGGCTTTGACATTTCAGTAAGATATGAGTTTGGACATTTTGGCTGAAATTCTATTGTAGTAGCATCTTAAATATAGCAAGCCCCTGGGACTTCTCAGTCACCAAAACTAAGGATGAAAGGTAATAAAACTTCTGGGAGATATTGAGGTCTATACCGTGCAAGAGAGATTTACTTTGCTGATTTGTTCTGTTCTTGGAGTTATAGGCACCACTAAGTGCTATGAAATAGCAAAGCACAAGATCATAAATATTTTGGAACTCTTTTTATTAGAAGATAACACATTGTGAGAAGATAATGCCTTCCAGTTTTCCATGAAACAGAATGAAGTTGGCATTTCTACGGGAAATAAATTTTGTACTTTCAAATTCATTGTGTGTCAGCCTTTTAATGATAAACATTTGATACATTTGAAATGTCTGGTCACTGTTCTTCTGGAAGAGACATTTTTGGGGATTTTGTTGTTATGAAATATAGGTTATAGGAAAACAAGGGGGAAATGTAGTAAGACTAAATAGCAGTGTGTGAATTCAACCATATTAAATACCCAATATATTCTTAACTCATAATCACATGCTTGATAATTCTTAAATTGGCCAAATTTATTAACACTAAAAGATCTATTATTCTATGATCTGCTATGCCTTTAATATCAGGTAGTCATTCCTATATCTAGATTTGGCCAGTGAGAGCAGTGGATAGCACAAAAGGAAACATTACTTAGGTTTTTGGTGGTGGTGGTTTGGTTTTTTTCTTAACTTTTTGTTCATTGATTGAATGATCTTACTTCTAATCCTTCACAGATAATGATTTTTCTAAATTACTTTGTTGTTGTGGACATAGAGTAGGTTATTTGAATGAAAAGTAATGAATGTCTTGTCTGTTTTTACCAGGAACCTTGGTTTGGTTGGAAATGTGGGGTTTAGTTAAAAATCAGTTATATGTAAAGCAAAAAGCCAGCTGAATAATTTATCATCTTCATCCTCTGGACTGACTGTTTTTCTTTTCCTAATTTTTTTTATATATATATATATATATATATATACACACACACACACATTACTGTAAGAAAATAATCTTGGCTTTGTTTTAAATTCTAATGTATCAAAATGTCTTGAAATAGTACTTATCTGATTGACTTCTGATAGCTTAATTCACTGTTCTGGGAGTAGGGTATCAGGAGATATATACTTGCCTGGACTGTGTTACGGTATTTACAACATTTATTGTGCCAGCTGTCTGAGCTATTAAATTAACATGAGCATAAGGCAATGGAGGTGTGGGTGTGCAATTTGTTTCTTCTCAAACAGCAGTGTTTCTGGTCTTGGTAGCTTAAGATAATAGTTCTGTAAGATGTATTTTTTGGTCTTCATGTGTATTGTGAATAAGGACATAACTAATTGCATTTTTCTTTTTAATTTAGGATGTTGGCTGAAGATCAAAAAGTAATGTTTTTGTTTTGGTTTGGTTTTGGGTTGTTGTTTGGTTTGGGTTTTTTTCAGTAAGATTATAGAAAAATGATAGGGAAAAGATCTCAACAGTTGGAGTTTTCGCATTCTAGGCTATTTCTTAAGTAAAAAACAACATGCTATGTTGGCTGTCATCATCTGGTTTTATGGTGGTGGTCTAGTTAGGCAGAGAAGGTTTGTGTAAAGTACTGATTCTGAGACTGTCCTAGAATGAGGTCATCTGAAATCTGAGAAATGAGTGAGATGACGAGAGTAGTTTTGAAGGCAGGTTGTGATGTTTAGTATAGCTTAGGTAGAGTTTGTGAGGTGATTAAAAAGAGGAGTAAGAAGAAATGAGAATTCGTGAGGGTTGGAATAAAGCCATTATTTTGGTATGGTAGCAGAAGTGGTAGAGAGTGACAAATAACATCCATGTGTGGGTTGAGGAGAAGGAGGAAAGTGTAAGATTTGGAGCTTGGTATTCATTGTGGGAAAAAATACATGATTTAGAAGCACTGAGGTGACTTACTTATGAATGTTAGATTGAATTTGTTGTATGACATCGTGTCCAAGTATTAAAAGTTTGGAATGATCAAACCGTTTATCAAAAGAAATGCTACAGTGGTTATGATCACATTTTGCAAGATGGATTTTATACAATTGTTCTTATTTAGGAATCCAGTTTTAATGAGAAATCAAAGGATTTATCAGTTCTCCTGTGTCCTAATCTTTCCTAAGAATGTTTTTTATANCTTGATAATTCTTAAATTGGCCAAATTTATTAACACTAAAAGATCTATTATTCTATGATCTGCTATGCCTTTAATATCAGGTAGTCATTCCTATATCTAGATTTGGCCAGTGAGAGCAGTGGATAGCACAAAAGGAAACATTACTTAGGTTTTTGGTGGTGGTGGTTTGGTTTTTTTCTTAACTTTTTGTTCATTGATTGAATGATCTTACTTCTAATCCTTCACAGATAATGATTTTTCTAAATTACTTTGTTGTTGTGGACATAGAGTAGGTTATTTGAATGAAAAGTAATGAATGTCTTGTCTGTTTTTACCAGGAACCTTGGTTTGGTTGGAAATGTGGGGTTTAGTTAAAAATCAGTTATATGTAAAGCAAAAAGCCAGCTGAATAATTTATCATCTTCATCCTCTGGACTGACTGTTTTTCTTTTCCTAATTTTTTTTATATATATATATATATATATATACACACACACACACATTACTGTAAGAAAATAATCTTGGCTTTGTTTTAAATTCTAATGTATCAAAATGTCTTGAAATAGTACTTATCTGATTGACTTCTGATAGCTTAATTCACTGTTCTGGGAGTAGGGTATCAGGAGATATATACTTGCCTGGACTGTGTTACGGTATTTACAACATTTATTGTGCCAGCTGTCTGAGCTATTAAATTAACATGAGCATAAGGCAATGGAGGTGTGGGTGTGCAATTTGTTTCTTCTCAAACAGCAGTGTTTCTGGTCTTGGTAGCTTAAGATAATAGTTCTGTAAGATGTATTTTTTGGTCTTCATGTGTATTGTGAATAAGGACATAACTAATTGCATTTTTCTTTTTAATTTAGGATGTTGGCTGAAGATCAAAAAGTAATGTTTTTGTTTTGGTTTGGTTTTGGGTTGTTGTTTGGTTTGGGTTTTTTTCAGTAAGATTATAGAAAAATGATAGGGAAAAGATCTCAACAGTTGGAGTTTTCGCATTCTAGGCTATTTCTTAAGTAAAAAACAACATGCTATGTTGGCTGTCATCATCTGGTTTTATGGTGGTGGTCTAGTTAGGCAGAGAAGGTTTGTGTAAAGTACTGATTCTGAGACTGTCCTAGAATGAGGTCATCTGAAATCTGAGAAATGAGTGAGATGACGAGAGTAGTTTTGAAGGCAGGTTGTGATGTTTAGTATAGCTTAGGTAGAGTTTGTGAGGTGATTAAAAAGAGGAGTAAGAAGAAATGAGAATTCGTGAGGGTTGGAATAAAGCCATTATTTTGGTATGGTAGCAGAAGTGGTAGAGAGTGACAAATAACATCCATGTGTGGGTTGAGGAGAAGGAGGAAAGTGTAAGATTTGGAGCTTGGTATTCATTGTGGGAAAAAATACATGATTTAGAAGCACTGAGGTGACTTACTTATGAATGTTAGATTGAATTTGTTGTATGACATCGTGTCCAAGTATTAAAAGTTTGGAATGATCAAACCGTTTATCAAAAGAAATGCTACAGTGGTTATGATCACATTTTGCAAGATGGATTTTATACAATTGTTCTTATTTAGGAATCCAGTTTTAATGAGAAATCAAAGGATTTATCAGTTCTCCTGTGTCCTAATCTTTCCTAAGAATGTTTTTTATAAAGCTTATTTACTTCAGTGGGTGTACTGTGTATTTAATGTTCACCTCTTACTTGTATTCCGAAGCAGCAGATTTCCAGTCTCTATCGATGCTTCTTTCTATTTTATCACTATGAAATACCTCTTATTTCCCCACCACAAATAGGGACAGCTATGACACTGACATGGGAAAGTGAATTAATACTGCAATATATTAATAATCATCAGTATTTTGAATCTTATTCTCTATGTTTCAGAACATTCCACAGGACATTGTTTCAGCTCCTTTGGTATTACTCAGGCAATCTGTTAAAAATAAATCTTTATTTGACCTAGTTTGCCTGATGAGTAGTATGACAATGGTTGGCTACAGCACCTTGCTCTCCTCATTAGTGACATACATTTCTTTGGGGGGTTTAGGAGGTGATATTGTGAGCAACACCCAGCTTTGGAGAAGGCAGTACTGGTACACTCTGAGTGAAGAGAAGAAAGTGATATGGTTGAGGTACCTGAGATTTTGACTGGGTCTTGCAAAGGGGACTGAGTTGATACAGTGGTTAAGGTTTGAATTTATGGAGAATTGACTGATATATATGGGATAACACACTTCCAAAGCTTTTCTTTCTTTTTCAGCATGCCTACAGATGTGAACAGGTAGTCTTGAATACAAGAAACAAGTTTTCTGGACCAATGTTACCTTTACCACAATAAAAAAGTAGAAACTTGGGAACCTTGTAGAACTAACTGTGTAGTGTTAAGCCATTCAATTTATCCTTTCACAAAGAGATAACATCATTCAGAGGAATGATAGAAAATCAGTATCCATCATATCATGACTTCATTAAAGCCCAGATCTCTTGGTATTCTTACAAGGTTTGGGAAACTTGAGTTTTATTTTAAAATTGCTATCAATTGTTATGGGGAAACTATTTAGAATACTGACATTAATGACTCTGTCAGACTGGTGGTGTTTAATTTAACTTACTCAGTTTACTTACATATTATGTATTCTTTAAATTTAACTGCAGAGGGAGAACAAAAGGATGGAAAGGGTAAAAGTGTTTTCTAACATCCTTGTGGATAGAACTAGTGGATTTAAATACTGTCAAAGAAAGTTTTGCCTAGACTAAGAAACTTCTTGCTAAAGGAATCCTGGATTTCTGAGGTGGATGGTTCAGGGAAGTGGTGGAACCTCCATCATGAAAGGCTTTTCAGAACAGGTTAAACAAGCATCTCTGCAGAGTAGTGTATGTGTAGTTGATCCTGCCTGAGGCCAAGAGACATTATTAGATGACCTCTTAAGGTTTCTGTTACTTTATGTTCATATATGACTCTTCCTTCTTAAGTTTAGGGTCAAATTCCAGTACTAGATTCCACATTAGATATTTATTCCATAAAGATTCCACAGCCACTGAACATTGAGACTGTCTGAATCTTCTACAAAGGAATAATAGTATTGTGAGCTGTTTACAGTTGGTGGTTACAGGCACTTTAAGTATTATCTGTGGCTGCATCCTATGGCTTCCTCCTAGCTTGTACTGTAGCTTTTACTACAGCTTCCTTTAATGCTGTTGTTGGAGAAACTTAGGAGTGAATTCTAGTGTGTTTACAGTCCTGGATGACTGCTTCTTGTGTTCAAGTATAGGTCCTTGAAAACTTAAGGATGCAGTGTACATACTTGGCAGGCTGAGGGAAAGTAGAAACATGGACTAAAATAAGCCTGGAGGACTGATGAGGAGACCCAGCATTTGAAGCCTGAGCTTTCTTGGAGTTTGTCCTGTGCCTCCTTCTAAAGCACAGAGGCTGCTTTTGCTCAGTGTCTAGCTGTTAGTAATACACATCTGCAGTTTGGTACATTTATATGCCCCATAGATAAAAGTATTACAAATGGTGGCAAGAATTGCTTATGCAGTTGAAGCACAACTCTTAAGTGCAGAGTGCTTATTTACTGAAGAGCTTGTAAATACTTAGGTTTACTCTTCTGGTTCAATATGTGATGACATTTTATTTACTGTGAATATCTGAAAGAAATTTCTTTGCAGACAAAATGACTAATTTTGTCCCATTCTTTAGGGACATCTATTGTTATGGTATCTTTGTCCTTTAAAGATCACATTCTCTCTGTTCCATCCCTGTGAGTTTATAGAACAGTATTGTGGCTACAGATGAGAAATTAGACTGCAGAGAGAATTGTTAAAAGTATCTGTTTAATTTTAAGCAGGAGCTTAGGGTCAACTATCTTTCAGAGGATTTTGTGTAACATAGGAATACTTGCGTTTGAATGCAGCCTTTATTGTTCCACCACCAGTCTCAGTCATGAAAAAAACAATCACTTTAGCATCATCTTACTAGCAGTTTGTTCCTTGGTAGAATACTTTTTTATCTTTCCTTCCTACAGGCCCCTCAACTGTTATCTGCTTAGAGCTTTTGTAATAATTTACATGAGGACCTACAGAACAAAGTCATTGAGGATACTGTATAAAGTAGAGGCCCTTAACAGGCCCTATACTTAATAGTGTAGCAATTCAACGTGTTACTAATGATCATATAATATGTATGCACCAAGGGAGTGAAGCTGGGTTAATTTGCACATTTTTTTGAGTGTTTAACTTTGCAGCAATTTACACCTGCTAACATGAAGAGGAATGGGAATGTCTCTGGGTATGTGTATTTGTATGCACATTTATTTTGGGTGGAGCAAGGAATTTGAACAGAAGTTTACATTGACCCAGATTAGCAGCAGTAGCAATTAGTGCTAGGCTTTTTCCTTTACAGATTTCATCTCACTTTTTCATCTTTTTATTTCCCTTAACATCAAGCATCTTGAATGTTTGGCGGGGGGGGGGGGAAGGAAAGTTATTTTCAATTTTGTAGCTACTTTCCAACTGGAATAGCTGGGAACAGTTACTAGAGAAAAAGTAGTCTTTTGGTGTTATAATTTTGAATTAAGAGAGCACACTTAGTACCGCTGTGGGAAGGCTGCATGTACAGTGTGATTATGGTGAGGGTGGTATAGAAAGAACCAAATTTTCAGAGGCTTTTAGTTGTAGCAAGTATACTAAGCAAATGCAGTCCCTTGAAAAATGTGACCTTTTTTTTTTTTTTAAACTCTGAGATTTACCATTTAACCAAAGGTTTACAATTCAACCAAACTGTATTTTCAGGAAATTTGCCAAAATGACATCTCTCCTGCAAAGGGTTGCCTACCTGTGAAGCTTCAGGTTACTTTGCCAAAATATTTATCTATTTGTAACATTTAAATGCTATAATTTCAGGCATATAATGTACACAAAATTCACTCCTTTCCTCCCAGCATTATTTTCAGACGTAACTAAACCATTTAAACTGTTTATTTTTTTTCTAAAAGTCAATCTAATGGACTGTCAAAAAAAATTGACACAAAGGACTAAAGATTTGGCAAAGTTACAAGGAACTGAAATCTACTTTAAAGGATAATGGCAACAAACAATAAGCATATGTTTCCATTTACAGGTGTATTATAAATCTCACCCATACTTTTGTTCTTCCCATTTTAAAAACTATTCTACTTGTTTGTTTGTTTTTTGTAGATGATATTAACTGTGTTTCTGAGCAACAATGAACAGATTCTGACGGAAGTTCCAATTACACCAGAAACAACCTGTCGTGATGTAGTAGAGTTTTGCAAAGAGCCTGGAGAAGGAAGCTGCCATCTGGCTGAAGTATGGCGTGGAAATGGTAAGTAAAATCTTCAGTAGAAATATATGTACAAATGATAGAAATGGTAAGACTGACTTTTCAATGTTAATGACTTCAAATTGTACTTTTTTTTTTGCTAGCAAACTGTTATGCAAAGCATGGCAATCCAATACCTGTAGAGATGAATGCAATTCTTGACTTTTTTTCCTTCCTCTGTTTTCTTCCTCAGTGTAGAGTGTTTGGTGAAATGCTCCTGTAGTATATGTTAGTGGCTTCTATTTCACTTTTTCAAATTAAATAAATCATGTATTCAGTATCCTCATTTTAAAGGAAGAAAAAATACCAGGAAAAAAAAAAAAGGATATTTTCACTTTTAGAAACCATTTATTTCGAGTAGGCAGGCAGTCTGCTTGGATGCAGGATATTTAAATGAAAGTATGGAATCTCAGTGGGTATGGACCACAACCTGAATTCTTTCCAATTCTATTTCATTACTCTTTGGCATGTGAACACAACCTGAAATATAAGAACACAGACATTTTTTTTCCCTTCCATATCATGAATAGCAGATGTTCTGCAGACAGAATTGTGTCCTTAGCTTCTTCATGAACATTTTTTCTCAAAGACATAACAACCTCCCCTGGGGCAAATAGTAGTGCCCATATTCTGTTTGTGTTGCAATTTCATAGAATAATTGAGTGGGCAGTTCTTTCAGGAAGTGTCCAAACAGCCTTATTACAAATTCTGTTTGTAGATGGGTTCTTGGGATTGCATGTAGTAAAAGCCTCCAGGTTATAATGTATCAATATATGGATGTGAGTAGAATTGGTAGATGGGTGAAGATAACAGGCAAGTTCTTATCCCTCAGTTACTAAGATTACCCCTGTTTAAACTGCTTATGTAACCTGCTTTGCTTAATGAGTGATAAGGTCATAAATTGGCGTTGAATTCTGAAATTTTGCATAGAGGAGTGTTGTGTTTAACCCCAGCTGGCAGCTAAGCACCACACAGCTACTTGCTCCCTCTGCTTTTTTTGTCAAACAAACAAATTTGTCCAGATGATTTGCAGCTTTTGAGTATTGGCAATCTAGAGTGTTTTCCTCCTGGGGGAACTATTCCTTCTCTTTTCTAAACTTTTCTAAGACTGTAAAGGAAAAATATGTCTCAAGAGGTAATTCCCTAACTGGGTGGGAGCTCAGAGTTTAGGCAGTAGTGAGGGGGGCAGGATGGGGACATTAAGTATATCTGCAGTTCTAGGAATACAATTTCTGTTCATGCTTATTTAGAAGGTGTCTTTAAGAATAAAACTTGGAGGGTTAAAATTTCCTCAAATTGGAAGTTTAGATTACAGTGAGTCTATGATGCCAAGTGCATCACAGAAATTTCTGAAATGGGTCTGCAGCTTGCATCTAACAGCATTCAAATATCCCTAATGCTTTCCAGTCACTTGTTTGTGGAAGTGTAACATATATGGTGTTATTTGTTCTACTTTCACAATACTCTGAGAGTGAACCTCTTAAAAATTCAGAGAATGTTGTCAGTTAGCTTCGAAGAGTGACTGGAAAATGGGAAAGTGATCCATAACATCTTTCTGGGACACTTAGATATTGCAACCCTGACAAGTGGAAGCACATATTTTTTATAATTATTTATAAGATTGTCAAAATATTTTATCTAAAGCTAAAAGTTTCTACAAAGCGGGAAATAAAACTTACCCAGGAAGTTGTGATGGAGAGACTAAGACTAAATTTTGAGTACCTACCCTGTGAGTCATGTCTTTAATCCCATTATTGTCAATGGAGATTTAGCTGTTAATGCGAGTAGAATACAAAGATCACTGATTTCAAATAGTTGTTGTGTATTTGATTTTCAGCATTGGAGCGCACTCATTTTTCTGAAGTAGACATCTACATGCAGACAGCTAAGTTTGAATGGGTCTGTCAAACTTTAAAATATGTGCTTGTGGCTCCCAAGGTCTTGTTTGTTTGTTTTTAAAACTTTTCATGAAGATATCTAACTTCCCTTGCTAAATACTCAAGGCGATAACCATGTAGACCTATTCCATTGACAGTGTGGAACCACAGAGAATGAAAACCAAAAATTAAATACTTCTGTGTGTTTCTGGATTTCTCAAGCAGGCTTGTATTGTCAGCAGAAAAGACCTTCTACACACTGGTTTTAAGTGTCTCTGGCAGGAATTTCAGCACAAGCATTTTGTTTGTTGTCCTTAAATGTAAGATGCTGTTAAATGCAAGATCTGTGTGGTGGTGGCCATAACTTCTTTCCTCAAAGCCTGTTAGGCAGGAATTTCTCAGTGAAACAACCTGACTTTTTCATTTTTTACCAATTTACAATATCCTGTGTCTTTCCTCAAGACTTGCTAGTCTCTGGAGGACTTGTCTCTATAGTTATACCAATTAACTCTTAATTTACCTTAACCTACAATAAACAGGAGTAAATATGGTTTGTTTTGTTTGTTTTGGTTTTTTTTTTTTTGTTTGTTTGTCAGCTGCTCTCAAGAGCTACATTGACCTCTTTCCCCTGAAGTTCTCAAAATAGTTTTGCTCGGAGCAGAGATCTGGAGTAGCAGAGAGTCATCTAAATAGTTGAATGCAACAGTTAAAACAAGCGCCAACTTAAATTATGATTGAATGGAAAGTGTAAAGCATTCACAATGAAGCTGTGGCAAATTGTGCCAATGGAAAAGTTTTGTTTGTTTTTTTTTCTCTTCTGTTGCACTGTCTCTGAGCCTTAAACCCTTAGGACATATCTGCAAATATTCTTTCAGAGGACATTTTGGAAAGTAAAGTTCAAAACTAACACACAAAATCATGGGTTGAATAAACTCCCCAGTTTTTATCACACACCCTAAGTGGTCTGTTTTCTTTGTAGTCTCCATGTTGCAAAGATGACAAATCAGAGCTCACTCTGTCCTTTTGTGAAGGTACCTAACTCCTCTGTTCTGCAGGTAGCCACAGCCTCTTAGGTAGCCCAAATGAAGGTCTACTCAAATTCAGAGCAACGAGGCTTGTTTAGTTTTATCATCAGATACAAAACCCATGAAAGTTTCTGTACTCAAAAGTTTGTCCATTTCCTGGACTATATCAATTAAACAAAATACTGCCTCTTCTAATATCATCCTCTTCAGATTATGTATGTATAAATAAATGAGAAATACTTAATTTTATTTTTACAGAGTAACAGAGGGCATTTGTCTTCCAGAAAAATGTTACTAAAATCCATGGAAACTTGGCTCAAAAAATTATGTAGGCTTTATGGAGTTCAGAGAAGGATTGTAATAGCTTAGCTATTGGAAAAACGTATGTTTGGGTTTTTTTATGTTGGCTTTTCTTTGCTTTTGTGTGGCAAAGAAAGGGTCGAGAAACATCTCAAGAGTTGTAAAATACTTTAGGTGTGTTGTTTGTATTAGAGTTAAGAAACTGATTCTTCTCAGAGCTGCATGGCATAAGCATTTGGTTTATTTGCATTTGATTTTTATATTCCATTCTCTGTTCCTGCTTCTTATCTGTTTCTTGACATGTACGATAGTTGAAAAAGTCAGTAGTGTTTACACCTGGTATATGAGTACATATTGCACCACCTTGTGCTTTGTCAAGTTGAGGCTTCCTCTTTTTGCACAGATTTTTTCATGCTATAAGAGGAGAGAAAAACCCCTGAGGGGGATAGGACTCATTTCTAATCTTGAAGGAAACTCCTTCATTACGGAGATAATCAATACATTACTTTGTATTCTGATTTAATGTATAGAAGGCATAAATATGTTCGCTACGAACAGCAGGATACTTGTAATCAGAATAAAAACAGATTATGAAATCTGAAACTTATGTTGTTTTAAATAATGGATACGTAGTTCCAACAGATAGGTTTTTGCAATTCTCTTCTAAAACACTGGTCTGGTATCCATGGTTTGGTCTTTCAGAGTGTTTCAGTCTTTCCAGGATACTTGAAACTAGCCCATCCTCAAAACTTTTCTTTAAGTAAAGGTGTCAAGCTTAGTTCTCAAAAGTACTTAAGAATTTCCATTCAACTTAAAATCTAAGCCAGTTTTTGCAATTAATGATGGATATATGCATATATCATGGTTCGACAATTAGTTATTAATAAAAAAAAACTAGATAATTTTTAATGTGTTATTAAGGTAAACATAAAATAACAGCAAAGATCACACTTCTTACAATTTTTCTGGATTTGAAGGATTTAAACTGAAAAAAGGAATGGGGACTTCTATGATCATAATGAATTGTGTCAAGTATTAATTTCCATTTTGTCTTGCTCTTCCTTTTCTGAATCTAGTTCATGTAGTTAAGTTGCACAGAATGATTAGTGCATTGTAATTCTTCTGTTACCAATTTCAGTGATGATAATGTTGCTGTTACTATTTTAACCTGTCTTCTGTCTAATTTAGGGCAATGTATCCCAAACTGGGGTTTTTGGAAGACTTGCGAAAGTAGTAGGAAATCTTTCCTGTTTCTCTCCATGGTCATGTCTGAAAAATATGAGCATATGTACTTCTTCAAAGTACATTATGTAAATGAAACCTTTGATTTTTTTTTTTTTTTTTTTTTTTTTTTTTTTTTTTTTTTTTTTTTACTGACTCTTGACTTTTAGTGGGAGACAGGCCTAACCAGGAGCAATGCTGCAACCACTCCTCACTGTTCCAGGATTAGCCCAACCCTGTTCAGACATCCAGTTTCTTGGTACTTTATCAAGCCTCAGTTCTTGCTAGGTTTACCTAGCAATTTTATTTTTTTTTTTGGGGGGGGGGGGATTTCCTGAATTCTTATCTTCCTTGTCCTGAAGTCTCTGAACTAAACCATTTAACTAATTTTACCCTCTATGATCTGTAGAAGAATCATGCTGCAATTTTAGTGGATATGCTTCAAAGCACTTGAAACTTCAGAAGTTGAAAAACCTGAAAATCATGTTTTTAAAATTCATTTTCAAGAACTGAGTTGTAATAAGCCTCTGACCTTATTCTTGTGTGCATAGAAACTATTGACAGTGTTTCTTGGGGTCCACTCAAGTGACAAACAGGAAAAAGAAAAGCGAAAAGTGGTTTAGTTTGTTTGTTTTGTGGGGTTGGTTTTGGAGTTTGGGGTTTTTTGTTGGTTTGGGCTTTTTGGGTTTTTTCTTTTGTTTTGTTGGGCTTGTGGCTTAAATGACCCACGGTGGAGACCATTGAAAGCAGGTAGGTATAACTGTGGCTAAACTGAGTTAATTGCTGTACCTATTTTCGGTGACAGATTTTGACAAGACACTTTACTGTGTTAAATGCATTGTGAATCAAGTAATGAAAATGTATTTTTCTTTAAATACTACAGTTAAGTAGTCCAAGAGTATTAAGGTATGTATACATCTATATAGTTCATAATGCATATACATTCTTTTAAATCTGTATTTGTGATGCGAATTTCCCATGCTTTTCTCAAGGCACTTGTTATATCTTGGAATTATCCTGTTTTCTCATGTCAGATAGGTTAAATATGAAATAGATAACAAATTGTTAGTGGTGCTTTGCCTGCTAGGAGGTACTGTGGTTGGGATTTTGAGGGCAGACTACATTTTGCATTTTAAAAATGAGGAACACAAACTCCATCCAAACCTGATTTTGTGTACTAATATTGGTTTGAAATGGTGCTGCACATAGGAAAGCTATTAAATCTTTTCTAGTATAACTTTATTCTGATTAGGAAATATCTTCTAATACTATGCTTAGTATTAGATCTTAAAAGGGAAATTTTCTTAATGAAAACATTTAAAAATAAATGCAAGTATAATAATGGAATCAGTGAAAACTTTGCTTCTGAAATGTATTTTATTTTTTTAAATACTAAATATATATTGTGCAGGCTTTTAGTAATAATATATTTGACCATCTTGGAAGGTATAACTATACTATGAGAATGATTTATATTTCTTTGGGGAGGAAAAAAAAAAGACTGACTGGGGTATACAACTTGCTTATTATTGTTTGAAAGATTTGACAGTAATTCCACACATACTGGAAGTTAATGTCTGACACAGCGTATTGGAGTGAGCACACCTGCTCACATTCTTAGGACATGAAATGTCAATTTAATGCTAAGGCTTTTAGTGTAAGTGGACACCTAGAGGTTTGAATTGAATCAATTACTTTAATAATAGAGCAGACTGTCCATCTTGGGATGGACATCTTGGTAATTGGGAGCAAAGGTGCAAAAAAAAGTGTTGTGATGAAAAATTCCTAAGTTAGAGTTTGTAAACGCTGGGGGGTTTTTGTATAGTTTTGCAAACTGGTTATGTACTGCTGTTAGGCTCTGAGCTATGTTACAGTAATGGGCTAGCTTTTAATACAGTGCAAGTGTTGTCTGTTGGTGCCTGTTTCTTTGACTTTGCATAAGATAAAACACATTGGATACATTTAATTGCTACTAATAAGGATTAGGATTATTAACTAGAGTACTATAAAACTTTACTTGATTTAAAATAGTTGTGCTAAGTTTTTTGGTCTTGTACTTTTAGAGCGTCCCATACCCTTTGATCACATGATGTATGACCACCTACAGAAATGGGGACCCCGCAGGGAAGAGGTGAAATTTTTTCTTCGTCATGAGGAGTCACCAGCTGAAAGTAATGAGCAGAGTAAGTGCACTTACCCTGTAGTGTTGTTACATAAATATATTTAAAATATTTCTGAAATGAGTTTGATTATCAGTTTTCACTGAACTTCAGTAGATAAATGTAATACAACTTCCTTATACCAAAACAATTTCAAACCTTGTGCCAAAGTGGCACAGTTATTCATTTATGTTCTCAAATTCGCTTATCTAAAATTATATACCAGTCTGAATAATATTTTTGTAGTTACATTGGTTTCTATTATGATGATACTGATCCAGAAATGTTTGTGGGTATTAGAAGCTTACTACATTGTTTTCATATACATATATTTAATGGTGGTGATAACTTGCACCTTGAAAAATTACTGGTCTGCATGTTTCTACAAGAAAAGTGTTTGTGTAAAACAGTGCCATATTAAGAGGGACTTTCTTGTGTCCTTCTTTTTATGTCTCAGCAAGCCTATGAGTGAAGTAGACAGGACCATTGTTTTCTTTTCACAGCCAATAATCTATTTTTTTCATTAAAATATTCAAATAAATAAAATACTAAAATAAAATATTAAAATATTTTCTTTTAAATATTAAAATATTAGTCTCAAATGAGCACAATTCACTCCTGTCTATTTCACTCAGAGTTTTGATGAGAACTATCTGCCTAATCTAAAACAGTATTTACAATAATGAATATTACAAGTTCAGTTCACACTCTGTTTCAGATATCTCACATGTAGGTGATTCAAAAGTTCAGAAAACAGGAAACAGTTTGTCTCCTCACAGATGAGATGAGAACAGGGACTCCCAGGTTTTTATACATCTCAGTAAACCTATGAGTAAACAAGGTGACTTTGGAGGTCCAAGCTGTGGTTTGGGTCTTGGCTGGCCATGCAAAGAGGTGTAGAGAAACACCGCTGTGATTCTCCCAGTCCATAGGTGCTGGTGGCATCTCAAGATCTTTGGAAGTTCTTGAAAGGATACTCAAGGGAGCTTTGTACCAGGCTGGGTGGTGAATGGCTGGAGAGCAGCCCTGAGGAAAAGGACCTGGGAGTCTGGGTTGATGAAAAGCTCAACATGAGCCTGCAGTGTGAGTCCAGCCCAGAGAGCCAACCAAATNAAAAAAATATTGGAAAGGAGAGACCGGAGAGTCAAATTTTGTTTAAAATTGAACTTTACACTAAGAGTGGTACTTTACTTTTAGGTGTACGTCAAGCCTCAAATCAAAGAAATGGCATAAATATACCTGTGGAGAAACGTACAGAGAATGGGGTATGTAATAACTTATTACCTAAGAGGTTTGGATCAATTGCATTCAAATGTTTTTAAATTCTTGTTTGTCAAGACCTATTATGGTGGCAACTGGTGGAAAAAGTATATAGATCTTGATCTGTTTTGATTGTTTGGTTTTGGTTAATAGGTTTGGGTTTTGTTTTAAGGTAAACAAGAGAATATGGCTTTTTCATCAACTACTCTGAATTTCCTGTCTGGAAATTCACTTATGTGATAGGAGGAGCCACAACAGTCTTACCAACTTACGTAATTTCTAACCAGTCGTAACTCAATATTACTCACCCTTTGTAAAGGAAAAAAAATTACATTATTGTTTCATGCTAGTATTGTCTGTCCAGGCATATTTCTTGTTTGATTTCTCTCACTGGTATTGATTTGTGACATAACCTCATATGTTAAAATATGAAAATGTACCCATGGATTGAGATGCTGGTACGAAAGATTGTGTACCACTTTGGGCCTCAAGCTGAGACTGAGTAGGTTTAAATTGCATATTAGGAAAAAGTTTTTCACAGCGAGAGTGGTCAGGCACTGGAATGAGCTGCTCAGGGAGGTGGTTAAGTCACCAATCCTGGATGTGTTTAAGGATTGTTTGGATGTGGTGCTTAGGGATATGGTTTAAGGTGAATCTTGTAGAGTAGGGTTATAGGTTGGACTTGGTGATCCTGAGTGTCTTTTCCAACCTGCATGTTTCTGTGATTTTTGTAAAGCCACCTGTTTATACTATTTTTATGTACCTGGTTAACTTCTACACTTTTAAAATATTACTAGGTTTATAATTAAAAATACATATTGCATTTCATAGTCAACTTGTTTGGTGGCTTTTGGTGAATCATGAACGTTCTCTCTTTTACAAGAAAATGTGGCATTTCTCTTTCAAAACCACAATGGCTTAAAAATCTTCTACTCCTGAGCTGAAGCAGTTTACTTTCTTCTCTCTCTTCTCATTCTCAGTGCTAATGAAGACTACAGAACATGTGATGCTCTTTTGCTCTGAGCCATTCTGCTGCCTTTACTAAGACATAGCTGTGGCTGACTATTTTAAAATATTTTTAAATGTCACTTAAAAGATTTGGGTTCACTGGTTCATAGTTGTATTGTGTCTGTGAAGCACTGACAGTTTCCAGATATGCATGGGGGTCTTTCTCATGGTAAAATAATACTTCAAGAAGTGTAGAATCATAGAATCATATAATAATTTTGGTTGGAAAAGTCCAGACATTAAAACAAACCAGATTTTTCAAGCTGAGATCTCTTAAAGAACTAAAAAGTGTTTTTAAAAATGCGCAGATGAAAAAATTCTGTGCTTTTTGTATCGTTTGACATCTAAAATTCATATACATGCACAAAAAAATAGGTAGCAACAAATTTGTTCAGTTAGTTTTCAGCTCTTGGCAGCTTTTGTGTATGATATAGAGGCCTAGTGGAGAGAATTTTTTTCCCCTATTCAAAACAGTTAATCATGTATTGCTTTCTACGTTCCTTTTCTGTAGAGAACACTAGCTGATATCCTCTGCTGCATGGATCCGTTTATCCTGCTTCTATTGTCATATTGACAATGTAGTGAGATCATAGCGCTATAATGTGCTAGGAGCACATAACTCTTTCATGACCTCCACTGATCTATTTCTCCATGTAAGTTGTAGCACATACACTTCATCTGAGACATATTATCTTTGGAAATTAGGACTAGCATGTGCACTATGGCTTACAACCTCACTTCTTGGCAGCACGAAAGTTTGTGATAGCATTGCTTCATACTTAGTTCAGTTTGCTGTCAATTTTTGTGGGTAAAGCTCAGCTTTGTGATGCTCAGTATAATTGTTTGTTTTTTGTTTTGTTTTTTTTTAACCTTGAGTGTTTGACCACAAAATTAAATTTATCAGGGGACTGATCACTTTAAAATGGATTTTTGTCATGTTTAGGAAATTATTAAAACATAAGAAAGACTAAAGCCTGATAGATGTATAGCAATGTAAATTGTGGTGGGGTTTATGCAAATTAAGTTTCCAAGTGTATAAAACTAAGTTTTGTTGTTTGTTTGTTTGTTTTAATTTTTTTAATTTGTGCCAAGTTTTAAATCAGAGGGGGAGGGGGAAAAAGAGGTGGCTTCGGGATCAAGGGTTTAATCAGCTTACACTTACGTAATACATTAGGCTTATTCGTTGTTACTGGCATGCCGAATGTTAGACTGGCCCTAAAATAATGCAACCCAATGGAACACTGAAGACAGCTCAAAGCTTACCAATTATTCTGCATTCAGGTATATTTTTATTATTTGTACTGCTTTAATGATTAAATAATTGATTTTTACTTAATATCTGGATAGGACTGAAAGTGACAAGCATATAAAACTTTAAGATGAATGTTTGCTTTAATTTTTGAATCAATAGTCTTGGAAGAATTGGGAAATCTGGAATTTAATTTGGATAATTTATTAATTGGCATTTTGTATGCAGTAGGACTTTTTTTGTTCTTTGATGCTCGATTTTAATAATGATTAGCTTAAAATCACATTACAGAAATGCATACAATTCATTAGATTATCTTCCAAATAAAGATTTAATGTTAAAAATAGAATAGGCTAGGTCTCCACAAACCATGAAATGTACAATGTTGTAAATAAATGCTCATCTGAGAGCTTTATCTTCTGCATAACAAAGTCTAAATGAAAAGCAGTGTGAGATTTTGTAAACTGACAAATTCGCTCATTCCTGAGGTGACTTTTTGGGGTTTGGTTTTTTTAACAGCTTTCCTTCATGGAAGTGGAATTATGTTGTAATAAGGGCCTGATCTCTTTCTGCCACTACACAGAGGTATAGATATATGGAAATGAGACTTATATAATTAAACATTTCTCCTTGCCAGGGTAATTGAACCATATCTCAAAAGAGATTCTCTTCTCTGAGAATAGCTGCATCTTCTTCCTCTTCCTTTCTATTGCATGTGTGTGAGAGACAGTCGGCTTCAAACATAAGTTGTAACAAGTGAAATTCTAATTAAATGTTGAGGAAAATTTTTCTCAGTGAGACTAGCCAACATTGGAACAGACAGTCTGAACTGTTCTGAGCAGGGCTTATTGTACCGAGTGACTTCCAGACCCCTTTGTACCTGAATTATTTATTCTTTGATTCTGTGATCAGTGGCCATGAAATAATGGTCATACAGTGCTGGGTCTTACTTACTTCCAGATGTCCCTGTATTATCCGAGCTTCGTTCCATAGAAGCAGCCGTGGTCTGAAAACAGAGACAAAGCAACTATAGGTGTAACCACTGGGGGTCAGTGGTAGACAAACCAGGGACTGGGGAGCCACCCATCGTATTGCAGCTATCAGTCTTTTATAGGAAAAGTGGTTCAGACATGTACTGTAAAGGAAGTCCCAGAAAGAGAAATGGCTGAATGATGACAGTTACTTAGATGAAAAGGAATCAGATAACCGAGAGACTTCTTGAGGATGAGAAAGCAGGTGCAGCTGAGGAGAGAAAAAGAACGGCATACAGGAACATGATGGAAGTAAAGTGGATTGGATAGAAGCAGATAAGTATGTGAAGGCAATACTTATCTGCTGTAGTTGCTTGCTTTAAATTATTTTTCTACTCGGTGTTTTATTTGAATGAAACATTGTTTTGCAATCTCATGAACGATTCTGTCTTTAACTTATTGTTACTGTTTTTAATATTAACATTGCTCCCCAATTTAGAACGACTAATAAGATTTTTGTCCTTGGTAGATATTTAATGAAACTTCTGCCAAGAAATACGAGGTGGAAACTGACTTTATCTCTCATTATGAAATTTGTGTTAGCTTTAGTGAAAAAGAAACTCACATACAGGAAGAAAATGTCACCATCATCCCAAACTGGATGGATACAGGAGAAGCACACTCCTGTAAATTTTGTTAGTATTGAAGCTGCAACTAATAAAATTTTGTGCTGATCAGATAACAGAACTGAACTTCATTATTTCAAATTATTAAAGTAGTTTAAATGAGGCTTTTAGCAAAAGAATTATAACAGGAAGTCCATCTGTTTTAGCATCAGGAGATTCTTAGACTTTCATGCTGGGGGAATTGCTCAGGGATATTTCATTAACAGGTAGGTGTAAGCTTCTACATGTATGTACACACAAAGGAGTTCTTAGTAGTACTGACCTAGGAGAGGGGATGGTTGCCAACAGAGTAGACAGCCATCTGATGCAGTCAATCTGTTTATCCCATTTCATCATGACAGCAGTAAAGCTACACTGGATTTGAGTTACGGTGGTATGGCTTGTTGAACTGTAGGCTTACAGTTTAGATGGATTTGCATGTGATGCCAAAGTCCTTGAGTTAGAATTGCATGTTGTTTATTAGTTTTGATTATTTGATCCATGCAAGTGCAGCCAGATCAAAATGCATTAAAGTTCAAATACACATTTTGTCAATTAAGTGTTTTAAAATATATTTAAAAGTCATCTGATAAAGAAGTTTCCAAAATGGCTGAAGGGGAGAGTGGTTGCAATTATATTTGCACAGGCAAAATACTTAAAGATACTGCCTTTCAGGCAAAGATTTGACAAAATCTGCCTGTGAGGAAATAGGCAAACAGGCCTTCAACAGACATAGTAACCTCAATAGCTGAGAAATACATTATATGCCTTTGCCTGAAGTTTCTCATTTGAAATGTTGAACAATAAAGAGCTTAGTCTGGAACAGAAGTTGTTCTTCAAACCCGAGCTGCAAATTCAATTTAGTATAAGCTTGTAAGTGTTAAGTACTTTCTGTTTGCAACATTTAACAATGCACTTTGAAAAGACTGTCATTCATGTAAGGTATGTTTAAAATGAACACATAACTATGTCAAGTCTTGGAAATCTGAATTCTTTCAGGAGTCTTACAACTCTTTCAGGAGTCTCACAGTGAAGTCTAAGCAAATAATTTCATTAAAAGATGCTAAAAAGTAGTTTAGGCTCAAGAAATTCTAACAGTTTTAAAGAAAAGGTGGGACTTTTTTTCTGGAGACATTGTCTTGTAGACCTCCTGCAACATTTTGGCCATGTAAACCTGGTAATTGCATCAAATCCAAGTTTTTCTATTTTTTTTTTGCTGCAACTTTCCCAGTTGCTTTTGTTAAGGAGACAAAAATGGTTCTATCTGTCACATAGAGTCAAGGCTGTTCCCTTATCTAAGACATACATTCCTAAAATTGTTTTTACCTATCAGAGAGGGAAACCTTGCTGCCCCTATAGCAACCTTCCTCACCATCGTATTTCTAGTTTGAGCTCTGGGTCGGTTTAATAGAGTTTAGGTTCTCCTCAGGCTGATACATTTCTTCACTAAGTCTGTCTTAAGCATTTTCCAGACAGCTGACAGTACCTTCCTCTTCAAAAAAATAGAAAAACTAATCCAACTGAAGCACTTATGGGAAAAAATTAAATTAGGAAGTTTTAAAAAAAAATGTAGTCTACAGCTAGCTTTAATGCATACAAATAGCTTTTGGATTCTCACTGGACTAGAAATCCCAGTCTCTTCACACCTCAGTCAAAGATAGTTATGCAGGCTAACATCTATACAAGACTAATAACTAACTACATAATCCCATGGAATAGGGAATTCAAATGGTTTTAACCTCGTATCTCACTCTGAGGCCTCTGCAGAATCATGTAATTCCTTATTTTCAGTGTCACAAACAGTATTTTGACATGTGCTGTTGAATCTCAAATATACTTCAATACATAATGGACAAAGTTACATAGATACATTTTATGAGAATAACTTGCTAAGTTTCATCATGCTTATTCAGTGATTGTTTTCCTGTCATTATTTTAATTATGAAAGCATTACTTTATAACTAAATTATGGCTTAATATCTGATTTTAATATCTGATTGTTCAACTAATTGGAAACAGGAGACACTCTTGGAACCCACTTGAAACACTAGAAAAGGAGTCTCTTCCTCCGTATCATCTCCATGTATTTACATAGTTTTCAATTTCTGTCACTCTGGATATAAAATATCTATCTAGATATGGATATGAGAGAAACTTAGAGTATACAGACACTTAGGCACACTCACTTGTAGTGTACAGGCTTTGTAGTTTTTCTGCTGTCATGAGCAAGTTACAAAGAACAACAATGTGGTTTTCTGGTCTGTAACAGCCAACAGGTGGCTCCTGTTCTGCAGAGGAGGAAATACCTACATTCCACCACTTACTCCATCTACACCTTTAGAACAAAGGGAATACCTCTACAGGTCCAGGTCCGACTTTGCTTTTCCTCAGCCGTGGCTTTGGAGTTTCACAACAATACTTAGTTGGAGATGTCCATGGAGATGTCCAGGATGCAAAGTCCTGCCCATTTATTTGTTTAACCTCTAACCGTGGTATTAATTTTCATTTATTGTGAATATAGAGCAATACAATTCACCATTTTCCCTAGATTTCTAGATAAACGAAGCATTTGGAGAATTGACGCTGCACATAGAGATCTCAAGTTGCTTGGCCCTTAATGTAAAGGTAGAATAGTTTAGAATAAGCTGCTTCAGCTGACATATGATGTTACACACATTAGCTCATAAAGTAAATGCTTCTTAAAAAGTGAATTTGATATTTTTCTTGAAGTACTGCTGTGCTTTCACAGTCCTTGCACTGGCACTGTAAATGTCTTTTATCACAGTTGTTTGCTTTCGCATTAGCATTGTTTTTAGTTAAGCCAAGTATTTTAGTATTAAGTTATTGTAAGGAAGATGGGACTTGGCTTTGCTTTTATTTTTATAGATCCTTACAGGAGACTGTAAAATTCAGTGTGTTGATGCAGAGTTCTAAGAGCTTAATTGTGAAAGCTCGTGAGTTTAGACTGTCCCTCTGAACCCTTTTCAGTTCTGAGCAGGAGGTTCTTCTAGTACGTACAAGGCTAACTGCTCCTTTTCAGGCTCCCTTTAGAATTCTCTCTTATGTAGCTGTGTCATCCACAGATTAGTGTTTCATCTTTTCCACAGTCTCTGTGGTTTTTCTTGGGTAGTGCTGCTGTGGCCTCCTTTCTCTGACATGCCTTTCCACCTTCCTTGACTTGTTCATTTAGTTTCCAGTCCATCTAGCCTTTGGACACCTAGCGTACCTATTTTCTACCTGCATGTTTTTCCCAGGCAAATGAACCTTTCCTTCTCTGTTGTCTCTGCAGCTGCTTCTAGAACCAATTGTTCTTAGGTTTGTTCCCCCTCCAGTCTTCCTCAGATCAAAGTGGAGAAAATGAAAGTCCCTCTGGCTAATTTAGGAGCAAGGGAGTTGAACTTGTTTTTCTTCTCGTATTCCTTCTGGATGATCTTACTCTACAGCTCATACCTTTTCTTACTCGCTAAAAATAAGCCTGTTCCACATGTCACTGGAATATTCACTGTATTGTATTTGGACAGTGTGTTCTTCAGTGTCCTTACGGATACCAATTTGACTGGATCTCTTGTGCAAGCGCAATGAATTGTGCTTGAAATATTTTCTTGAAACAACGAAGAGAGGGTTAACTTGCATGGCATTTAGGAGTTTGACAAGGTAAATTACAACTTTCTACATTTTTGGTATGGTGGGTTTTTAACTTCCACAATATCATAAGAAATTGCTAGTGGGGTTTAGTATTTTCTTTTAATGTTTAATATTTAAAAGTCCCTAGGTGTGGGGGGTTTTTTTGTTTGTTTTTTGGTTTTTTTTGGCGTGTTGCAGCCTTTGACTTGCTTCCTGATTTATACTATTACACACATTCTTTAGCTTTATTGCTGGCTCATGTCTTTATCCTGATGCATGCAACGTTTTAGAAAAAGCTGAACTATGTAGGAAAAAGCATATAGCAAACACTGAAGAGGTTATTTGTATAAGATTGTGGTATCTATTCTGACTGTAGTTTGCCTTTTATCTTAGTCTCTGTTAATAAAGAAACTGATGAATTTCAGGTGGTACTATTTTTAGTTTGAAGTGACGGAAATTAAATTTTTTTTAAAAATTATTTTCCTGATCTTTTTGGTGTTCTGTTTTCACACTGAGTTGGTAATACTACAAAAATAACAAATGATACAAGTAATTCATGTGTTTTTAAAGCTAAATTGTCTGTATTCTTATATTTTAACTTTAACTTTATAACTGTGAAAGAACTGTATATTGCTCAACATTTTCCATTGAATATGAAAAGTGCAATGAATCAAGCTGATTGTAGTTGACAGCTGGCTTGATCTTGCCGTGATTAGGTCTTTTACTTCTGGCAAAATCCACTAGCCTTTTCCGTTAGCTGATTGCTGATGAATGTAGAGAGACAGCTTTTCATATTGATAAAGAATATGGGGAAACCTTTATTTCATATGGAATAAGATTTTAAAATATCCTACCTTCTATTGATTGCACTGCACCAAAAAGCCACATAGGAAGTCCTAAGATGTGAATAGTTACTGATTTGGCTTGTTCACAGCAAACATTTAAACAATTAACATAGAGAGAAAGTAACACAAACATGAAGTAGAAGCATGTTGAAGCAATGCTGATGTTTACAGGCTATGAGCAATGTTGCAAAATAAAGATATGTGCTCTCTTACAATTACATGGGGAAAGAGCAAACGGGTAACTAATTACTTCTCAAAATTTGTTAATTTTACTCAAGTTAATAAAACCATGCTCAAGGTTGCTCTGGCTGTTTCAAAGTGTCTGCAAGGACAAGGAAGAAAGTATTTTTAAGGAGTTCCATATACTGCTTTCCTGTATTTCAGAATTGATTTTTTTTAAGTAGCTTATTCCATTTTGGGCAAATACTCAATGTATTCTTAAATCCTTTTCTAATTTTGACAATCTATTTTAACATAGTTTGATTTTTATAAAGTTTTACCTTTTCTTTGCTGTTCTGCACGAAACAGAGGATAGCCTCACTTGTGAGATTTCTAATCAAGCAATGTGGGAAACCAGGAAATCTATAGTCTATGGCTTATCACTGAATTAAATGTTTTATTGTCTAGAGTGGCTTATTACCATCAGCAAATTGGAGGAATTGCTAACAAGGTAGTGTAGTTTATGAGAGATCTTATGATTTTATCAAATAGATGTAATGTGAGATTTTTCAGCAAATTGTGATACAATTAAAGTGTGTTTATTCTAAGAAATTTAAACGTCTTTGTTTGCACAAATAAACCAAGAAATTGATCATAAAGTAAGCAAGATTCCATTTTTAATGTTAATTTCATGATTATTTGATTACCAGGAGACAGCACATGCTAGGTGTGTTTTCCTTTAATTCCCAGTATTCTGGGTGCCTTTTCTGGGTTTAATTAGCTTGTTCATTTCCATTAAGCTAAAAAGGGAATGTACTATTGTCATTGGATTCTTTAAAATGGATTTCTGCTATCGGCATATTTCTGACCCAATTAAAAAAATGCAAGGCAGAGCTGTGGGATAAAGCCATTAAACTGGAAATAATGTCATCCATGTCGAGATCAGCAAAGATTCTATTTTAGTTAATAAAACCAATTCTTTTCTTTATCTTTTGTGTTCTTTATCTGTTGTATGTGTTTTCACATGAAATTTTCAAATTGTCTGTGTTGTGCTTGGCACTAGGATGAGGTTTTATTGAAAATGTGGTAAAAAGTCTATTAGAATTCTTAAATTTGGTGATATATAGATATATATATAGTTAATATATTTCAGAAATGTAAGGAGGTCAGAATCAGTAATCTTCATCAGATGTTCTGTCCTGTGTTCTTCTCTCATACTCCTCAGCACAAGGAGGCCACATACATTTCATATAAAACCTGTTAATACATGTAGTAAGTATAATAAACCCTTGTATCTTCTGTCTGTTTTCTGCATTACTACTGCTCTGCTGAGGACAGGTACCCAAGGTGTGTGCTGGCTGTTCTCACTAGGAGCCTTTAAAGCTGTGTTACCAACTAGGCTAGTTAAAGCATCTCCTAAACTATGTTACTTTGAATGAGTTACATGTTGTTTTATGGGCTTCCGCTGTTCATGTCCAAGTTAGCATGGGAGAATTGGGAAATCTTTCGATAGACTAAGCAGGCAAAGCAAGATATTCCTTTCTTTCCTGATATCACAGTTTGCTAGTTGTGCAGCCCGAGATGTAGCTCTTCCTTTGCCGCAAATGTGCCACCAAGGAAAGTACAGGGGTGGCTCAGTAAGGTGGAGCTCTGTGAGGAGGCTGAGACCTACCAGAGCCCTGATCCTTGTCTGAGTTCACTGACTGGGAAGCAGTCTGATGTACCCTCATTCATTTTTACGGTTGTCAATGTGCTTCATTCTGGGGAGATACTCATGTATGTAATACTCTTTACTCCTTTGGTCCACATGCTTGTGTACATAGTCCCAGACATGTAAATTCTGTTTCTGTCATGTAGTTATATAGATTCATGGAGATTAACAGTTCTACGACGACAAATTCCTGTTCTGGAGGCAAGTTTTGTGTTCCCTCATTTGCTCTAGGAAGAAACAGCAATTTCAAATTGCTGTGATCGTGGAAAACTGAGGCTTTATGTGAAGTAAAACAAGCGTATTTACTTTGCTTGGTGTGTGGGCATTTTAAGCCTTCTGAGGAGCAGCTCGAAGTACCTTTTTGGTCTTTGCTGTCCTCTCCTCTTAGACTAGTAAAGATGATGTTTTATTTTTCCCATGGCAAAATTGTGTGCTTCATTAATGGAATCCCCCATGGAGGAATGAATTCTCTAAATCATGAACCCAAAGGAAATGTTTCTTGGATTTCTCTATTACAGTTTCCGCTGCTAATTCAATACATGGCTTGTCCTCAATCTATGTTTTTTGAGAGGACTGGAGTTATTTTTTATGGTGGGTGTATGTTCCCCTGCCCCAGTATCTCTAACCTTTGATACGCTAGTGTTTTCCCAACTTTGAAAAAGAATGGATTTTTTTTTCACATTTATTGTGGTCAAGGATATGGTTACCTTTACCATTGCAAATATTTTTTCTAGAAGAGGGCTGTGGAAAACTTCAGAGGAGGATTGTTTTTCTCTGGATTTTTTTGGTTGGTTGGGTCTTGGGGGTTTTTTTGCTTGTGTTGTTTTCAGCTAAAAAGGTTATTTTGCCAAAATGTTCCTTAGGCTCCTGCTCTGAAATTGTGGCACACATATGTAAAGCACAGTGTGGCTGTGTTGCAGGTGGGATATATGCTGCATTATATTCAGTAGCTGCTCTGTACTGGATTGTCAGTAAATTAATTTGTGGTTGAAAGTAGTGGGATACAAGCAGAAAAACTTCCTGGGTAGCCTTTCGGCTGGCCAGAGTCAGAACCAGCTGTTCGGGGCTCCAAGGCAGATGCTAAGACACAGACTTCCTCATCTTCCTGAAGCCAGTTGATTACTGTTTTAGATTATATTAGACCTGAGCAATTGGTGGCTTAACCTTGGAATCGTCTCTGACCATGACAATAGAATGGTGGACTGAAGTACTGGAAGTAGTAAATGAGGATGTAAGGAGAGAGGTTATATACGTGAATGATAGAAAAAATACTAGAGAACATGTGACAAAGAGTTAATTGTCTGCGATTCATTATACAAGAACATACACAGGAGAAGGTGGAGCTTGGCCAGTTTCAGGAAGCTTGATCTGCTTGAACCCAATAGTTTCTAGTGCTGGGCATTGGGAAGGGAACTGAAGAATAGTGTGAGAGACAGGTGTGAACACCTATCTTAAAAAGAAGGAAGGAATGGATAGGGTAAGTTGATCATGGTGACTTGCAAACCTAGAAAAAGATCTGAAGAGATAGTATGTAGGAAATGACTGGTAAATTCTTGTACTGTTCTGGTGTTCGTTTCCAATTAACTGGTTACCTTATGCTTTACACTGACTATTTGAGTGGCTAGGTTTTGCTGAATCACAGAATGATAGGGGTTCAAAGTGACCTCTGGAGTGGAGATCATCTAGTCTAACCTCCCCGCCAGAGCAAGTTCACCTAGAGCATGTTGCATGAGATTGCATCCAGGTGGGCTTTGAATGATTCTAGAAATGGAGATCCCACGGCCTCACTGGGCAGCCCAGAGCTCCACCAACCTCGAAGTAAAGAAGTTCCTCCTTATATTTAGATAGAACTTCCTTTTTTCAAGTTTGTGGCCACCTCTTGTCCTGTCACTGGGAAAAGACTGGCCCCATCCTCCTGACATCCACCCTCTAAGTATTTATAGACATTGATAAAACCCTCCCTCGATCTTCTCTTCTCCAGCCTAAAAAGCCCCAAGTTCCTCAGCCTTTTTTTCATAACAGAGATGTACTGAACTTAACCATGAGATTGCCAGTTGTAAAGCTTTTAATAATCATTGTTTTCCTTTAAAACTCTTACTTGTGAAGTCATAACAGTCTCAGGCATGGGTTTGGTACATATTTGATTATTATTTTCAGAGTTACTTTCTATTCCTAGTACTGCTAACTTAGAAAATTATCCTAAATAAGTATTCTCGTGGCTTAGCTGTGGAGGAAAAGAAATGCATAAAATAGACCACATCCTAATTACAATCTTAAAAGAAATATTTCAAAAGACCGGTCTCATGTTTGTGCGTTCTTGTTTTTTTGTTTTTTTTTTTTTTTTAAATTTTAATATTGACATGATCAGTTTCCTCTTAGAAGATATTTTTCTGATGGGAGTAAAAGCAAAAACCACTGGAATATGCCCTTAATGCTTGCACGTCTTGACTAGAATACATTTCGCTTGTCAAATAAATGTTTTGAGTTCAGGTGGAATTTTTCATGTACTGTTGTGGGTTGCCAATGAGTAAGCCTTTTCGTAACAGCTCAGAAGCATGTGGACTGAGGAGTTTGTGATGATAAACAGAGAACAGCATTGTGTGAGGGTAGAAAGAGAGGAAGGAGGAACAAGAAAAGGAATTTTCAGAGTGACAAGACTAATGTGTGGAATTAAATATTAAAGGAGGTTCCTTTTCTTAATTAAATGCCTGAGTTATGACTTGTTTTGAGGCAGCTTGTAAACTGGTTCCCGAACTATTTAATTACTACTGTACTATTCATCTCACCTGTCTCAAAAATATTAATCATCAAATGGTAAAATATTAGCTTGTAGTAGGGGAGTCATGTCAGAAGCTGAAACTCCAGTTCATTATGAACTCCATCTCTCATTATGACCTTTTAAAGTGCATGGTAAATACAATAACTACATTTTTTTTTAAGGTTCTTGTCAATAGTAAGAAATTAGGAAATATAGGTGTTAAGTATTCTTGTATGTGTGAGATGTAGGTAATACTTCCTTAGTTGCCTAATAGTGTGGTGTTTGCTCTATAGCATTTCATTTAGGAGATCATCTCTGTGTAAATGCTCCTGTGAATCAATGAAAAGAAATTTACAGTTCAGCAGAACTGTCTGCTTTGATGTATCACCATGCAGCAAATGAATCTGTGGAATCTGGAGGAGGAGATACTTGTAGTGGCTTTTCAGTACCTCCTTCAGTTCTGTAGGAGGTAGGTTCTTCTTGCTGCAGGAGAAAGGAGGAGGTCTGGACCTTAAATATGATAGGCTCATGTTTGTTATGAGAGGTGAGTGACTTCATGGGCGAAATTGTTTAATAACTAGTATGAACAGCACAAACTTAAGAGTCTGAGAAACCAACAACCTCATTAAAGAACTGAGTAAATGCAGCGCTCTCTTTGCCTGGCATAACTTGAGGTTCTGAAGAAGGACTGACACTGACTTTTCTCAGTGGTGGCATTTGCATACAGATTATTATAAGCCGACTCAACTAATATGCTCTGAACAAATTGATTCAACTAGATCTCGGCAAGAGAAAGATGCAGTGTTTTTCATGCTGTTTGAAAACTGATGCTGTACTGTTTTGGAGACCAGAAATCACCAACAGTACCTTCTGAAAATAATTGACTTGATGTCGAAGAGGAATTCTGCTTGGTCTGTTCACTGCATTTGCCATGTGGAAGAAAAAGAACAAACAGCGAGTGAAGTTACAGGTTAAAAAATTTGTTTCCTCAGCTGCTTCCTCTTTTGTTTCCTATGTAGAGTGAAAAGATTTCTCATAGAGTCTTTATATTTAAATGGATAATTATCACTGTTTTCTATGTTTCTGTGCTTTGCCATGTATAAGAGGTTTTTAGATATTGCACTTCCTAAATGGAACATTTTACAGTGGTTAATAACTTCTTCAAAGAGAAGCTAATATTTGCATTTATGTTATTAATCTTCTGTGTTTTACAAAATAATGCACTACTTTTTTCAGGCATTGTGATATATACTTTCAAATACGCTTATTTAATGTAGTAAAAATTATTGAAATTTTGGATCAAAGTGGTTTTTTATTTCTGGTGTCTTTACAAAGCAGTTACTTACTGTCATTTGCATTCCAGGTTACATTTTTCATTTAGAAAATCTGTAATCTTCAGTTATTGAAATGGCATTTTTACATTGAAATATGCTCAACTCCTATACAGATACCACTTTTTGCATCTGGACATTTTTAACAAGATTTCTTAGCAGAATGCAGTATCTCTGTGTTTCTTGGGCAAGGCTATACTGAAAATTAATACTGGATATAGAATGAGCTATCAGTGTTGCTAATGTAAACTGATGACCAGAGCAGGAAGGAGGGAAGGATTGAGGGCATAGTCTGATGCAAGTTGTGTATTTGTTAAAGAGCTTATGAGTATTGAGAAAATAGTACAAATTCACACACACTCCTCTCTTACTTTTAAAGTGGGCGATCCAGAGGGAAGGCTTCAAGCCCATTTAAATAATTACCTACAGAGGTTTAGGTTTTTGTGCCGGAAGGTCATGCCAAAGGAAGTTGTCAGAGCCTGCACATATTCTGGGAGCAGCATCTGTTTTTTCTTTTGTTTCCCTGTCTCAAGTGAACAAATTTTGTTTTTTGGATGGCACTTGGAAAAGCTTCATTACTTTCTTACCCAAATATTGCCTTTTGGTCTGTAATGAATAATAAAATGTCTCTCTTTGACTTACTAGCTTGTGGCCACAAGTGTGTGTAAGTTATTTGGTGTTAAAGAATATTGTCAAGGACTTTTCTGTCATAAGTCATGCTAACAAAAAAAGGTACACACTTGTAAGTTCAACTGGGTCGGGGTGTGGTTTTGGGGCGTTTTTGTGGTATTTTTTTGTTTGGTTTTTTTTGTTATTATTATGTTCACTACAAAGTGTCAAAATATAGCAAACTAGTGCTTTAAGTGGATTTCATCTTTAGTTCTAGCCCCACTATTCTAGAAAAAAAAGGAACAATGAATTATTTTAAAGCAAATATTGTTTTCCTTTCCTGACTGAAACTTAGAACAGTTTGGTATTATGCATTGATTGGAGAACTGATGCTTAAATAAATAGGAAGTTGATGTAGGAATATGAAACAAACCATTCAAAGTGAACATATCGGACAAAATCACAACAGGACTGCACTGGCCACCAGTAGGGTGGGCCCAGAAAAGCAGAGCAGCTAAATCAACTTTCTTCTGGGATCAAGTTTGATCAGATCCATAATCTGATGCTTGCTTGATTGAGTTATTGAGTTGTGGGGGTGCTTGGTGCAGGGACTCCTTTTTATTCACATCTGTGAAATGTTTAGACTTCATCCCATTTTGTAAACATTAATTTATAACAAAGTTTTATCCAACAATACATCCAAAACATTTTCTTTTCTTTTTTCAGCAGTATCGACTACATTGTTGATAGGAAGTGATGTGATTTTAATTTGGTTTACCCACAGTGTAGTCATGTAGTTTGGTGAAAATGCTATATTGAATTATTACAATGCAGTAGTCTTAGCTTTTACATTGATTCAATAAATTGACTGAATTACATGTGAATACTTTGAAACAGATGTTGGGCAATTCTGAAATTCCTAGCTTTCCAACATAGATTTTCAAAGGCTGAATTTTTCTGTGCAAATTCTAAAATCGTGGTTATGTTGTGCAATTCAAAGGTTGTGGGTTTTGGTTTTCTGAGTAGCTAAGCAGGTATTTGGTAAGTGTCAGCTTCTGGAATTTTTCTCATTACACTGCACTCTGTCTTGTGATTGCATAGGAAAAAAGTGAAATAAAGTAAACTAACATATAGATTTAAATTATATTTGATGATAGAACAATGAACATACTGAAATTATGCATTCATTTTAAAAAACTACGTAATATTTGGTCTCACACATTGTCACAGCATCATAAAAATTTTAAATATTTTTTTGTAATTGCCTATTATTTTGTAAATTATTTATTAGTTTTCAAATCAAAAAAGAATGATAAAGCCCTGCTTAATACCTTGCCTCTTCCTTCAAACTTCACACAGTAATAGCTACTTGCTTACATGAAGGGGACCGATTTTACTTTTCTTCGCTTTGTTTACAGACTGTTTTTCACAGGTTCTTGCTTTAAAAGTTCCAATCAGCCAGGGAATTTCACCGTCTTTGGATGTGACCTTAGTGATGGTTTAATCTAAGGGTTCTTATGTAGTCTTGTCCTGTGCTAGGTAAATAGTGCTAACCACCAGTTAAAGCTGCTTAGGTGGGAACACTGACAGTCCTACTGTTTAAAATCCCTGCTTGTATGTGTGTTACTGTATGTGCCATACCAGTACTGTGTCCCAGTTCTATAGAATATTTTCATAAACCAGTGTTAAATGTAGTAGAGGGGCTTTTTTTCCTCTTGTCCCTTTTGTTTCTTAGCGTTTTCCTCTTTCATCTGCTTTTCTACTTTTTGCTTTTTCCGTCCCAAGTATCTGCATGGTCTGTGTCTCTCTCTTTCTGTTCTGAGGCTTCTTCCTCCTTTCATGTGTCCCCATCATTATTCTTCATCTGAAAATTGTGGAGGAGTCTTTAGCCTTCCTCTGAGAAGTGGAGGTTTAGCTTCTATTGTCAGAATACTTAATATACACAAACACATTCATGTAACATTTTGTATTCTGCAGGTTGGCAATCCACGTGTTGAGCTCACTCTTTCTGAACTTCAAGATATGGCTGCCCGACAACAGCAGCAGATTGAAAATCAACAGCAAATGTTGGTGGCTAAGGTAATGCTTATATATGGATCATAATAAATACAAAATCTCTTTGATGTACACAATCATGGATACAGAAAAACACACAAGTTCATGCTACTTAAGCTCAAGAAAAAGCTTGAGAAATACCATGCTTTACCAAGTTAATCTTAACTTAGGCAATATACAACATTTCATTGTAAATGACACTATAAATAACCTATGCCAAACCAAGTCATGTGTCTTTATAAAAATATTGCTAGGTTTTATTTCTCTTTTGTGAGGCCTACTTCTTCATGGTCTGTGATAGACCAGGCTTGATTCTAGGCTCATCTTTAGTAGCTCATTCACTCCACTATAATAGTGGTGTGAGATGAGAATATGCCCACTTTGTATATATATTCAGGTATTACATTTCTATCTTAAATATGTTTTCAGAATGGGGGATGGCTTTAAAGTTTTTGATATCGTTGTAGATGTTAACCTATTAGTTTTATGGTTCTTTCTTGGTGGAAATCATGTAGAAAGAGAAACATTTTCCTTCTGTGCCCATCAGAAGGATTGGAACATTATTGTACAGTAGGTCATCTTGTTTAAAATGGTCTGTTGGACATATTTTGTCTTCTTTGGGAAGGTGGATAACAGTGCTGGAAATTCATTTTTCAACAGCAGAAAAAGTGTTAATAATGTCAGAAAACAAATGCCAGAGGATGTTTCATACATGTATTTTGAGTGTTCAGGCTGCAGTCATATTTGCACGTCTATGAAAATTTATTTGATCTAAAAAAATCTTGAATCTTTGCTTGAGGACAGATTTGTGAAGTTAATTTTTAGAATTTTTCTAGGAGGACTGATACATATTTTAACTAGAAACAACTTTTTCTGGTTTTTGGAAGTTGTCGTGGGTTTAAAGAGCCGACAGAGTGAAGTTCTCAAATGAATTGGAGAAAAAAACCAGAATTGTATTTGAAAAGAGTTACATATAGAAATTACAAAGCAGATACAGAACCCATAAGCAAACCCCCTGAATTTTCCCCCAACCCAAAACTAAATCTATCATCCCCAGTGCTCCAATCCTCCCCCGCCATGCCTCTGCCATCCAAGAGGCCTAAGCACAGCCTCGGGAGGCCCCAACCAGGCCTATCCTTACATGTTTGTCCCCATAACGCAGCTCCTGCCCGACACAAGTCTGGAGGGGGAGGAAAGGAGAACAAGCTGGCCTTGCTGTAAGTTTATGAAGAGATAGCAGAATTGTGGGATTGAATAACAATCTTCAAGTCCCTAAAGGACTTTTTTTAACCCTATAGTTCCCAACCTGGGACAGAAGTAAAAAATCCCACTGATCGTAGGGGGGGGATTTTTCTAGATTACCTTGTTATTTAACTAAATTGTACTTCTTGTCTAAAACCTCATATTGTCAGGAACAACGTTTGCGTTACCTGAAGCAGCAAGAACGTCGTCAGCAGCAATCTGTTTCTGAGAGTGAAAAGCTTCAAAAACTTAAAGAACGTGTTGAAACCCAGGAGACAAAGCTGAAAAAAATCCGTGCCATGAGAGGACAAGTGGACTACAGCAAGATCATGAATGGCAATCTGTGTATGTGGAATTTTTAAGTAATTATTGAATTTACTATTCACTGCATTACTGGCAAGTAATACTACATTTTTATTGGTGTAGCACTTAAGCAGGATTGGAGATATAATGTTTCCTTTTTTTTTTTTTTTTTAATCTGACAGAGTGTTGTGTTTCTATTAAATTTGTATGTGACATAACTTTTAATTTGTTTTATATAGTCAAGCATAAAGTCAGAATTATTATTAGGGAATACTCTGTTAGAAAATTCCCTGCACATCAATATTTTATATATGTACACATAGATTTCAAACTAGCATGTTCACATTTATCCATACCTGTAGAATTAAAATAATAACAACTTCTGCTTTACTTAATAGTTTTTTGTTATTTTCATCTTGTTAATTTTAGCAACTGAAATTGAGCATATAAGTGCCATGTTCCAGGAAAAGCAGCAGGAGCTACAGGCTGCAGTGTTAAAAGTGGATCAACTTACTCAGCAACTGGAAGATTTAAGGAAAGGGAAACTGAATGGGTTTCAGTCTTACAATGGACAAATGACAGGACCAGCAGCACTAGAATTAAAAAAGTTGTATCAAGAGCTACAGGTAAGTAACAGACGCTATTTGGATGATAGCTATAGATATTAAAAGTTGTGTTACTGCTCTTACACGTGGACATCTGGTTCTGTGACATCTCATAAAATTAATGTATAGGGTGCTATTAATGTGTGAGGTTGTAGTTAGCATATAACCCTCTTTAAAGCAGAATTTCATCAACTGTACAACTATTTTTGTTGTTTCTCACACACATGGTGACACAATGAGTTCTGAAGAGTGTTCTGTAGCTCCTAATACTGAAATGCTGAATGTGAACATAATTCAACATTTGGTTTAATTTCTCCTAAAATTTTTAAAAATGCCAGTATTTTTCTATTTTGCAAAGAAGTGGATGCAACCAGCTCACTTAGATGTCATCTTAACTTGGACACATGACTGAACAATGAATAAAAGTACATTTAAAACACATTGTGAAAGCATAGCTATAATGTCTAAGCTGTACTGTATTCACTGCACTATATATTGCAGTGTAGCTGCAATATTTTCATAACTTTATTCCTCTTATTGCTATCATATATCTTCCTCCAAGATGACTGTTTGAAGTGTAGGTCTCACATGAGTAATTAAATATCCAATTTACACTGAAATTTTATCCATTTCTTTATGCTTAAAAGTTATGGAATACTTAATTGCATGCCAATGTGTCAGAATTTAAGGATTTTTTTTTAATCATGTATTTCTTGTGATCAAGGCAACAGCTATAATACACAGTATTTCAATGCTAATTTAAATTTCAAAATTAGTGTCTTCCATTTTTTTACATGACCATGTACGAATTAATCCATCACATGTTTTCAAGAATTTGGAATAAATGCTCTTTTTCTTCTTTCCCCATTTGGACAAGGCATATCTGTCTTTAAAGTATTTCTGAGTGTAAAGATACTCAATAGAGTATGATTTCTCTCTTGTGCTTCACATTGATCCCGTACATGTTTATTAAGATACAAGTTTGCCTCAGGCTTTTTTTGCATGTAACATTACCCTGAAAATTGGAACACTGAGACAGTACCATCAGAGTTACTGAAGTTATGAAAAAATGGCATTGGGAAAGCAAGAGAAATAATTATAAAGTCTGTCAGGGTTCATTTAAACTATAAAGGTAATCCATCCACTAATCTACTGGACCTGCTGTGAAGGTTTCATTTTAATCCCCATGTAGAGAGAAAAATCTGTGCTCAGTCTCTGCACTACCAATTCCTTTAACCTCCCATCCAGACATCAGGAAGTTTCATGTGAGATTGAGAGCTGATAGCATAATTTCTGTTACAAGTTTTATATCACTGAGTTTTCATGACAGTCAAACTGCCTTGGTCAAACGTAACTTTTAACAAGCATTTTATATGACTTAATTTTTCACAGTGGCATTCAGTTCTGAAATTTCTTTACGCCTAATTCCTTAACCCATTTACTACAAATAGGATGCAGTCTGCATGTATTTAACAGGTATAATAGGTATCCACTAGTTTATTAGGACATTCTTCTGCTGTTTTCTTTTAAGAGTTGTTCATGGTTGCAAATGTTAATTTAACAGACTATGTGGAAGCATAAGATTAGAGACATCAGAACAAATTGCTCATTCGAGGTTTTTTAAAACTTGACAACAGACAGAATGAAGTAACTGACCAAACCATTGTGGTTTGGGTTTTGGTTTTTTTTTTTTTAAGATTCGTAACAGGCTTAACCAGGAGCAGAACTCCAAGCTTCAGCAGCAGAAAGAGCTCTTAAACAAACGCAATATGGAGGTGGCTATGATGGACAAGCGAATCAATGAGCTGCGTGAACGACTGTACAAGAAAAAAGTTGAGGCACGTCAAAAAGAAAACATTCCTGTAAGATAAACTGTTAAAAGGGCCACACTTTAGTTTATCAAGAGCCTATAACAACTACGTAGAATCTCACTTTCTCCCAGCTGAGTAATACAATTACATCCAAAGATCCTACTTTAAAAGTAGCAGGCCTCATAAAACTATTTTAAGGTTTTCCATAGATAGCAAAAAAATCTTAGACAGAATGTGTATCCTTTTCTTTTAACTTGTGGCACAGACTATACGACACTAAAAATTGTAGTAGTTGCTATTTCTAGGAAGGAAAATGTGACTGTAGGCTGTGTTTCAAAGCATGAAAGCATAAGAAGTTTGGCACTTAGGAAATACAGTTCTTCCAGTGTGGAAAATTGACAGAGATAAAAATGGTCTGATAAAGTTAGTCTTAATAGTTGTCTGGAACTTAGAAAATAAATCAGTTGCATAGCAGAGCAATTGTCTTAAGGACTAGAGACCCCGATTCTGGATTTTCATATGATGTCCATTTGCTGGAGGTGTTGATTAAAAAAAATCCCGTACATAGTTGATCATTTAAGAACTCATTTTAGACCATTTGCCTAAGAAAGGCACAATGCTAGAGACCTTACACAGATAAAGGTTTCTACAAGAAATGTATGTGCTGTGGCTGAGAAATTTACGAGGTGTTGATTTGTACGTTCTACTTTTTTTGTAGAGGGATGGAGTATTAGTTAAGGTGCCTTAGTTACAGTGCATGGCTCTAGATAGCTAAAACTAGGTCTCCTGTTTGTGCAAAAATGCCCAGATTAAAAGGAAATTCACAATTCAATTTGTCTGACTTTTTTAGTTGAATCGCATTAATGGAACTTCATCACCCCAGTCATCCTTGAGTGCTTCAGGAAGAGTGGCAGCAGTAGGACCTTACATCCAAGTTCCAAGTGCTGGCACTTATGCTGTGCCAGTAGATCCAGTTAAACCACAGTCTCTCACCATTGCTTCTAGCTCAACGCATGGAAGATCAAAATCTGGTAAGCACTTAAGTGTGGTGTTTACTGATACACATGGTTTGGAAAAGAGTAATCTTCGGAAACCCACTGTTGGGATAATCTCGGTAGTGGAAGACACAAGTTTGAGATGTCTTGATAATGTTCTTTGAATTGGACATTACTCATTCAGTATGAGGTGGTTTTGCCTCTTACCATGGATATTTGCTTAAGAGACTGAGTGCTGCTTTGAAATTTTACGGCTAGTACACCACTAAAAGAAACACACGTTCCTTCCCAGGTTGTGTATTCTGTCATTAATAGCTTTTCAATTAGGTCGTGTGTTCAAATATAACAATGACATCAACTTTGACAGTCAAACTATATTAAAAAACAACTATGTACAATGTGTTGCTTTTTGTCCAGTAAAACAAAGCTAGCAAATAAGTGAAAAATAATGTTACTTCTCAGAAGGAGACTAAATAGAAAAACAGAATAAATTTATGTGAAATTTTTTGCTCTAACTGAAACATGAGAATTTGTGGTGCTCAAGGCATTTCTGAAATGGAGTAACCTTAGCATTGATGCTATTTACTTGTTTCTCCCTTTATTAATAGAGGAGCTGCCCCTCCAGAGCATTCCCCAGTTTGATGTCCAATCTTGGCTCCCATCTGTCCCATAATTAATAATTCTGTCTAGGTTATAAAATAGAATTGTTATTATTGTTGTTGCTGTTATTGTTACTCTTATTACATTGGGAACTGAAGGAAGCAGCTCATTACATTTGTGCTTTAAGTTCTGATTGTGGAAAAGCTCACCTCTCTGCTCACATCTTAGCAAAATCAGAATTCTTAAGAAATGGTTAGCTAAAAACCACATATGATACAAATAAAAATGCGCAATGCCATGGGTCTAACCACAGAATTTGGTTTACGTGGTCTCCTAGAAGAGATCTAAATCAGAGGTAAGCAATGACCACTAGACCAGAGCTTCTGCAATATTCACGTATGTTTCAGTAGTTAAAACCAAATACTCCAGCAAAGATTGCAGCATGCTCCAAACAGGAAGTGTGGAGGAAGGCAACCTCACCCTCTCTACAGGAAAGAATGACAAATGCCCCTTCAAAAAACCAGGACAGGATGCAAAAATATACAAATAGAATTTAGAAACCCCAGTGTTTTGTATTGGTATTAGTGATTTACCAATGGCATTAGTTTAACTGAAAATTTGTACAAACGTCATTACTGTGGTTTTATGGAAAAAAAGAAAGAGGAATAACTTAATTGTGGGGTGAAGTGACAAGTTTGCAACAGTTTTGTTTTCCACATATGGGAGAGGACAACTCAATCTTTTTAAGTTCCCCAACTAAAAATAATTAAGTGTTTTGGAAATACCAACCTCAGAAGATATACGTAACCACTTCTAGATCTACTTCAGGTTACAAGATCTCTGAATGAGAACTTTCTGATAGCAGAAAAGTAATTGTTCTGCCTTAGGGGAGTGACTTTGTGTTTATTATTCCTAATGTACTTGAATAAAGACCTGTAAGATAGATTTATGTAAGAAGAAGCTTATACGCTCTCAGGAAGAAAAGAACATGAGATTTTTTTTTTTTTTTCAAGTATCATGCTTTTATTTCTCATTATCTGAGTGTTCCTGTTCTGATTTCTTCATTGTCATTGTTATAATTTTTCCACCACTTTTTTTCTTTCTTTTTCTGTGTAACTGGATCTGCCTTGATGTGTCCGGTAGAAACAGACTGTGGGTGTGTGAAAAAATCTCCAGACACCTGGAAGGTTTCTGATTTAGACATAATAGTGGATCCTATTCTGTCACCTCCCACTTCTCTTCAGTCTGCTGTTCACAATGTCATCCGCCTGGCACCTACTCTCTTTGACACGCAGCACTGTGAGTCCGTAGAAGATCTCTGGCTAGCTAAGAACTCAGTTTTTAATATGGTCATCTGAGCTCTTGCATACAGATGCATATTAAACAGCATCTTTAGAATTTGTGTTGTGGTCTAGCATGCAGAAGATGCTGTTGAAATGTAAAATGGTTGAGACGTTGCTTTTCATCTTTGAAAGAAACAGATTTACAGCAAATTTGTCCCTAGAATACTTGGAGTTAGGGTACTAGGGATGAGTTTCCTTCATTGAAAAGACTTGAAATTTTCTAATTGTTATTAGAAAATTTATGGTAATCACCAAAGCATATTTTAGTGTATCTAAGATTAGATGGATTTATAACACACAGGTTTAGCCCGAGTTACTTTGTGGGAAATGGCCCCAGAGTTGGGATAAAAACTTCACTCTGTCCAAGTCAATAGCAAGAATCTTGCTGACTTGTACTGAAATGTTATACTGGCTGTGCACTTCAGTTGCTGTAGTAAGTATCCTGGATCCAGACCTACAAAAAGTTTTAGGTTAAGTCAGAGAAAACACACAAAACCTTTTGTGTCTGCATGTCACTGTCTTGTTTATGTAAATGTAAAATAGACTGGTGGGAGTTGAAATACAGCGGGTCTTAGTCTCACAGGTGGCAGAGAAAAGGGTACATGTGGAGGAGAAAAATGAAGCCATTTGGCTGACATGGCAGTGGGGTGGCTGAGAGCAGGAGCTAGTGAGGGCTTGTCGGAAGGGTGTTGCCATCAGATGGGCAAGAGTATCTGGGACCTGTTCAGTCTAACCAAAGATAGCAGAAGGCAGACACTGTTTGGCTGCTTTCTCTTGGCACATATTGCACAGGCTCTGGCACCATACGCTGCAGTTGCAGATTGCAACAGCCCCTTAGTTAAGTGCTTGAGATTCAACTTTGGTTGTGGGAGTATGTGAGAAGTGTGCTCATAAAAAACTCATGGTAGTTGGCAAGTCTGCCAGGTTGTAATAGGAAGGGCAGGAAGGTGAGAACAGTTACATTCTGATGTTTATGTAAGTAGAATGAAACTGACAACTTAGAGGAGAGAGAGTCTGAATTTACTTCCAGTTTGTTATCTCAGAATCTGGGGATGAACATGCTAATATTTGGAATTCAAAGGATTACAAAAAATGTTTGCATAACTGTCTTTCCAATAGAAGAGAGTGGGCTTGTGTCTGCAGGTAAGATAATTAAATTCTTTGGGATTTTTGCTGGTTTTCCTGTAAGTGCTTTCTTAATGATTAAGCTTACGGCAACAATGCTTTCATGTTTAGCACAAATCAATTGTAACACCTTTAATGATCTTCAGAACAAAAGTTTTACTGGGCTATAACCTTACTGGAGGTGTGGAACATCCTGTGTATTCTATACATTGAACATTATTTCAATGGGTACTTGGAAAATTTTCTACTGTTTAGGGTCAAAGTGTTCAGACAGTCATCTCTTTTACTCTTGCCCTTAATAACCAGGAGATTAAAGACAAAACCAAACAAAAAACCCATCATGTGCAGCTCTTGACTGTTGCCAGTACTAAAACCAAGCCTCCAGCAAGTGTTAAAACTGTTTAAATGACCAAACACCAAAAAAAAAAAAAAAAAAATCTTTCTCCAAAGTAATTAATTATCTCTCAGAATTCAAACACATTTGATCTGAATTTGAATGGTTAATACTAAGGAATGGTCTGCACATACAACGAAAAAGTAATTACTGTGGTAGCTTAACTGAACAGATACTACTTTTTTCTCACTTAAAACTGATACTAACAAGCCTATAAAAAAGTTTATGAGCTAATAGAGTGAATTTGCACTCATGTAGTGAAAACAGCAGGTGGTAATTATCAAGAAATTTCCAGGTTGTTATTTCCATGGAGGGAAAGAAAAAGGATACTTAACAAAGAGGACAAAGCTTTTGGATATAGAGTGGTCAGGTTCAACTGACTGTAATTAGAATGCTTTCATGCTGCTGCTTCTTAGACTATTTATCTGGTATACTAGATAGAGGATTGCAAAGAATTCTAGAAGTAGCCTTGCAGATTCTGTTTTCTAGGGGCTTAAAACTAAAATAAAATGAGTAACTTGGCCATTAAATACCTGGTTTTCATTTAATGTCATATTACTTTGGGTTCCAGAAATCTCTATAAGTCTACACACATGCAACTCCATCTCCATTTTGGTTGTTATCCTCTAGAAAAGTTAGTTAGATGCTACATGTCATCTTTACTGATGCTGAGTGCTCTACTAAGATAATTACAGACAATAAGGAAGGAGAAAGGATCTCTGGTCTTCTTAGAGCAAGAGAAACATGAGGTTTAATCTTTAAAGGCAAATCAAAACCTTAGGATCTATCTAACTGGGGATCTATTTAGTTAGTACAAAGCAGATCTAATTATCAGGCTATTTAAAGTCTCTTTCTTACTTGGAGAACAGAAACTAAATGATGTTATACAGTTAATAAAATAACATATTAACACATCTAGGACTTCATTATGAATTTGCTGCCTCAGTTTATGTGCAGCTGGACATAATTTTTTGCATACAATTAAGATAAAACCCATAAAACCCCATGACTTGTATCTAGAGATTGAGAGCTGAATTTGTCAGATGAATTTGTAATTTTTTTTTTAAATCAAACCTCTGGGGCAATTCTAATCAGGTGAGTATGTTGAAGAAAAACAAAAGGTAAGTTAACAACCACTTCCAGCAAAGGAATGTATGCTTTTGTTCCACCTCATTGTTGAAATTGAGTTTTTACATCCTGTTTATGAGTGAATGAATCTGATAACCATAGTTTAGATTTGGAGTAAGTCCATTCAGAGCTTCCACAGACTTAACAGACAGTGTCTCTTCACAGTACCAAAAAAAAAAAAAAGTAGTATTTCTGTAAGGACTTTTGTTCTGAGCTTGTTTGCTTTCTAATAGTAGAATATACAGTGCTCAAATCAAAATTGTAACCATCTTTTTTTTTCTGTAAAAATTTTCAATATGATTTGACTATCTAAGGGTAACGAGTGGCATTATTCTATGCAGTACTTAGGCTTTCAGTATTGATTTCTGAATCTAACACTGATAGTGATTTATCTATTTCTGGAATCAAATTAATCCTGTTGGAATCTAAGCTGTTCTGTTTCATATGTTGTTTTGCTTGTTTACAGTGGTGGTGTGACTTATCTTAAATAGAGTATTTTTGTCTGTTTCAAAGCTAATGATGGAAATTGGCCAATACTTAAACAGAGTTCAGCCTCTGTGGTGAAACCCCCTCAGATCTCCAACACAGACTGGAAAGAATCAAGCATGGATACTGCGCTAAAACAAGGAACTATATCCAGCCAGCCTTTGCCAACCTCAGTGCTAGGAAGCACTGATAAACTGGTGGGTTTCATCTGTGATGTATTTATAGTTGTTTCACTGAAATTACGAACTTTTGGCTTCTATAGCAGAGCTCCCTTCAATTACATACCCACTCAGTTTCTATGCTGCTCTTTGTGTTCCTCCTGTTACTTCCTGGGTTTATCACATTACAATTATTTTTCCTTCATGTTCTTTCACCTATCTGTTCCCTTCTTTTCTCTCCCTATGCATCTCCTAATCATCTCCCCCCACCTTCTTATTTTTATAATTCAGATCTTCATTACTTTTTTCTGTTGGCGTGGATTATCACTTTTTTGGTGCACTCTTTTTTTCCCACAAAAATCTCACCAAAACAAAAAAAATCCATCCTTGAATCCACTGGTGTTGTCTGTCTGCACTGTTCTAGTACTTTATGATTTCTTTAAGACTGTAATCTTTAAAGAATAAGGACCTTGTCTGTAAATAGTGTTGGTAAACTCTGTTATCACACTATATATTATCAAATACATTATCAGCTAGATACTGGGATCCGGAACCTAGAACCAGTTATTCAGGCTTTAAAAGTATGCAAATAGCTTTGGATTAATATTAATGTGTTGTATCTGAAGCTGCCTTTAAACAGTGGTCTCTGCCTGATGTGTGATCATGTCTGGTGATAAATTCAGGCAGAATCATACCTAATGATTAAGAAGCACAAATAGGCTCCTTTGCTGTCATATGAGGTGATTAGTATGTTTTGTTGAGTGAGGAATATTCTCCTCACAAGTATTTTATTTAATCAAATGGTGTACACTCTTCGTTATTCTTACACAGGGTCTTGATCTGGGGAAGGTGCCACCAACTGTTCCTGGTGCAAGCAAGCAGTTGCCTCAAAACTATGGGACCTATCCAAGCCCAGTTCCCTTAGGAACAGGCTCTACAAATTCTCTAGAAAGGAGGAAGGATGGCAGCCTGCCCAGACCTGGCAGCAGTATAACAAATCGGCAAAGACCTGTCCCACTTCCACCACCAAGTAATGTTCATCAGCCCAGCTCTTCACAGCAGATTCAACAGAGAATTTCTGTACCTCCCAGCCCTACGTATCAACCGTCTGGTCCCCCCTTGTTTCCTGGAGGAGATGGCAGGCCAGAACTCCCTTTAACTGTGGCAATTAGGCCTTTTCTAGCTGATAAGGGATCAAGACCTCAGTCTCCCAGAAAAGGGCCACAGACAGTGAACTCCAGTTCCATCTACTCAATGTATCTTCAGCAAGCAACACCACCAAAGAACTATCAACAGGCTGTATATAATACCTTAAATAAATCAGTAAAAGCAGGTAGGGTATATTTTATTTTTTTCCTTTTGAAATAGGTTGTTAAGGTCTACTGATGTAGCTTAGTTTACTTTCCGTATCAGTTTGAAAAAACTTGTCTAAATCTGTGAGAAAAGCAAAGGTATGTTTATGTATGCAGCAATGGCAGACAAATTATACATTTTTCTGTATCATAATGATAAATTATACATAATGATGATTTCTTGGGAGTGGTAAATAAGCATACATTTAGTTACCTTTTCTTTAAATCGATGCAGTTAGAACAATACAGTCTACCAATACTTTCAGAAACAAGTTGAAAAAACAGTGTCTAGAGAGGTTTTCTCCTCTTGTTCTTTTCCTCATGAAAGAGGAAAAACATTCTGAGTGTTACTTGTAGCTCATTGTTGTAAGCTTGCATCATCACCAACAGGTAAGTATTTATTCTGTTTTGACAGGCTCCTATATAATTATTTTTTTTTCTTACTGTATTACTGTCATACAAGTAGCAACACAGACATATGTAGTTTATTTGCAAATATTTTGTGTAATTTGAGAACAGTTCTTCACTGTTTTCCATCTTTCTGCTCCTCAGTCTATGGAAAACCTGTATTACAATCTGGTTCAACTTCTCCCTCACCTTTGCCATTCCTTCATGGTTCTTTGCCTGCCCAAACTTCCTCACAGCCACAATCTCAGCCTCAGACTGAGGTCTCTGAAAAAGATCAAGAGCTGGAAAACACTCCACCACCCAGTGAAAACAGCAACGTGGAAAACATTCCTCGTCCTCTCAGTCCTACTAAACTCACACCTATTGTGCATTCACCCCTACGATATCAAAGTGATGCTGACCTTGAAGCTCTGAGAAGAAAATTGGCCAATGCTCCTAGGCCATTAAAGAAACGTAGTTCTATCACTGAACCAGAAGGCCCAAGTGGACCAAATATACAAAAATTGTTGTATCAGCGCTTCAATACTCTTGCTGGAGGAATAGAAAGTGCTCCTTTTTATCAGCCAAGCAATTCACAGGACTTCATAGGCATCTTAGCAGATGTCGATAATGGTAACGCTAGTACCAACGGCAATATTGAAGAACCTATTTCCGTGCAACCTACAGTTCCTCTTCCTGATGAGCCACCCCCTTCATCAGATGCTAATGATAATGAATTACCTTCTCCTGCTACTGAGGAACTAATAAGCACTGAAACAACAAATCAAACATCTGAGACAACTGAAGATAACAACAACAATCCTGCTATAGTTCCTTCAACTGAACAGTCACCTAGTCCCACACCTGAAGTCAGTACTCCAGTAGAAGATGAAGCTCCTTTGCCACCTGCTGTCCCTCCTCCACTTCCTCCAGTAAGTAACAAAACAAAAAGACATTTTTGTGAACCATAGAATTAGCTGTATGTTTAAGCATAATTGGAAGTTGGTAAGCTTCTGTTAATTGTTATGTTTCTGTTTCAAGCTTCATGATATTAAAAGAAAACCAAAGGAGCATCAAGGACAACTGGTAGATTAGTCTCTAATACTGTATCTGTTTAACAATGAAAATATCCTTACAGGCAACAGGAAGCTATGTATGTACTTCAGGTGGAAGAACTTCTTTTAGGAATATACTAATCTGAATATCAGTATATTCTGAGATTCCATTTAAAATGTTTTTCACTTCCTGAGGCCTAAAAAGGTGTCTGTTTATGTGGAACTAAGAGTGAGTTATGCCAACAGAAAGCATTTTTTTATTTGAAAGCAACCTGAAGTAACTGTTCTGGACAAGTGCACTCCTGTTCCCCTTTCAGCAGAGAGATGCAAGACCAGGGCTAAACACCAGCAGCAACACAGCTGACTTTTTTCAGCAGAAATGTTTTTCAATGGGCTTGTCACAATTTGAATTGCTTTCTAACTCACTCCTCCAGCTACAGAAAATCTTTTAAATACCTGTTATTACTAAAACCTACATATGGAGAATTGAAAACAGGGAGGAAACTGAACTTTATTGTTGATATGACTCACTTTAACTTTGGTTTCACTCTGATTCATGTGGGGACCTTGCATTTCTCTTACAATTTGACTGCAGTTTGCAGAAGGCCTTGTATGTATTTTCCATGAGCATAAGTGGGCCAGCATACTTCTGGAAGAATGGATATGCTAGCTATAGATGCTACTCATACTGCAAGAGGTTCATTTTTCAAACCGAAATAGGAGCATAAATGAAATAACGATCTTGCACTGCTAGAGACCAAAAGCATTCAATAAAAGCTTTGTTTTTTTAATTTTTTTTTTTTTCTGGAAAGTGACAAGGACTCATGTGAATCCTCAGAATGCTCTCAAAACACATTTAAGTGTTTCATGTCTTGAGAACACTTCTGATAACACCATCTAAAATGTCACACAAATAGCTTCATGTTCCTTACCTTTCTTTCCCACAGCACAACTCATAACTTGTCGGTGCTGACCTACAGCAGATGTTTTTGCTAATTCAAGGCAAAGATTCTTAGTAGAGAGTGACACTTAGGCTTAATTGCGTCATGCTTTTTAGTTTAAGCAAAAGTTTCGAGTGCCTCAGACAATCCACCAGAAACAATTCAGCTCAGATACAATGAAGATAGTAAAGCTCAAAGACCATTCACTTACGTACTTCATTCCTTGTACTCAGTATCTTTAATTAGAAGCTTCTACATTTTATTGGCATGCTTTTTCATTTTTAAACTAAGACACAGTATGATACCAAGTATTTTGAGACTTCATAATAGAAATGTTTGCATAGTTCTAATTACCATTTAAGGAAAATGGGATTCCTAACCTAGTTAAAAAGTTGCTGAATCATGTGTAATTCTTATGCAGCTGGAAATTATGCCTTCCAATCTTCATCTCTCCTCAGACAAAACGCACCAACTTAAAGAAACCAAACTCAGAAAGAACAGGCCATGGTTTGAGAGTAAAGTTCAATCCACTGGCCCTCCTCCTCGATGCTTCTTTGGAGGGAGAATTTGATCTTGTACAACGAATCATATATGAGGTAAGCTTCTAAACAACAGCAAGCTCTTTAAATAATTAGGGACCTAAAATATGCTGAACTAATTTGTTTTCAATAGGTTGATGATCCCAGTAAACCAAATGATGAAGGAATTACACCTTTGCATAATGCAGTGTGTGCAGGTCATCACCACATTGTGAAGTTCCTGCTTGATTTCGGTGTAAATGTAAATGCAGCAGATAGCGATGGATGGTAAGTGTCAAGATTTTAAACTCAGCATGTGGGAAAAACACTGTTTTGATGCACATTCAAAATTCAGCTGAGGCCTGTTTTGGGAGCAATTTCTTTTCCCTTTAGCCCCAACAAATGAGCACTTTCCAGTCTCTAGGTGGTGACAGACTCAAATGCAAGGTTACACTGTGCTCAACTCGTGCAAGAATGCTTAAATTGTAAAGCGTATAACATTTTGGTTTTACTTGGTGGTATAGTTGCATTTCTTACTCAGGTCCTGAAATAATTAAACTGTAAATACCAGATGACAAAAGTTAATTAAGTTTCTTCTTTCTACAACCATCAGATTTTTTGTGTTCTTGAAGGATCTAGGCTTATGGGTAGTTGTAACACTTCTGAAGCACCTGAAGGGGATTTGAAACCCCACTATGCTTTACATTTCAAATTTCCTGATAATGGAAAATAATACCCTTTTATGCCTAGCAGCTTTGTAAGCTACAAACATAGACATTTTTGTTAACATGTATTTCATAGCATTCGGCTTTACTGAAGTCAAGTAAATCCTGGAATCTGCTCCAGTTGCTGTACAGATTCGATACTCTATATATATATATATAAAAATAATCATAAAGAACAATTTCCTTTTGAAACAGGCTGAACTCTGTACTGCCAGACAAAATAGTTGAAATACATAGAAGGTTTTTTCATCTGTACATTTTTGCTCTATTTCAGGACACCCTTGCATTGTGCTGCTTCTTGCAATAGTGTTCATCTGTGTAAACTACTGGTGGAATCTGGGGCAGCTATTTTTGCTTCAACTATAAGTGATATAGAGACTGCTGCAGACAAGTGTGAAGAGATGGAAGAAGGTTATATCCAGTGTTCCCAGTTCTTGTACGGTAAGCTGTGACACTGTTTTACAATTTTGTAAAATTCATCCCTTTTTGTTTTTCTTATCAGCATGGAACATCTGCTTAGGCCTCAAGCTTGACAATACTACGCATCACCTACATGGTCTTTCAAAACACTAAAAACAGAATAATCTTTTCATTACTGTGCTGTTCATAGTCCTTCTGTCCTCTGAGTTACTTCACAGGCTCCTTCTAATACTACATATTTTTAAAGTTTTAATTGGCTTAATCTCAAGGAAATGCTTCCATGGGGGGGTTTTGACAGTGAGTTGTTAAGTATCTTGACAGATACTCCAACTTCCAGATGCCCACATTTCTAGCAGATCACATAAAGAAACATAATTAACTCACAGACTGCATTTTATTACTGAGATACATTTTGCAAGAAAAGTACCTCGATGGACACATCAGTGCTTTACATCAGAGGATATAAACTTCATTAAGGCTCTATATTCCTGACATTGTGATCTGCAAAAGCCTCAAGCACCTCAATATAAGAAGCCACCCTGTGACAAATACACAGCAGTTTTATAGAACTGCTTTGCTAAAACATCTGTAAAAGTACTTTTATCCTCGCTTGAACAAAAGATTGTAAAGCTTGTATTGCACATATAATAAAAGAGAAGCCTCATGCTCTACATTGGTTTAAAATACTCTGTAAAACTCAGTTTTATTGTGCAGTTAAATTTTTCAAAGCTCTTCATCATGGAAGTGCTGAAAATGGTTCATGAAATTTTATTAATATAAGATCAATGTTTGGGACCATAAAGCCTGAGAATGAAAAATACAATAGTTTACCATCTGTTGTGTTTTCTCTTTGATGTTAAACAGGAGTGCAGGAGAAGTTGGGTGTGATGAATAAAGGTGTGGTGTATGCTCTGTGGGATTATGAAGCCCAGAATAATGATGAGTTGTCATTCCACGAGGGTGATGCCATTACTATTCTAACACGCAAGGATGACAATGAAACAGAGTGGTGGTGGGCCCGCCTCAATGACAAAGAAGGCTATGTGCCTAAAAATCTTCTTGGGGTAAGTTCTCTTTTACTTCACCTTCTACCTTCTATTTTCTACTCCTTCCCAAAGGAGCAACAAGATAGATCTTAGGTAAGAATCCCTCTGTGCATCATCTGGACACAGTGCTATAAAGTAGTGCATCTCTGGCATCTGTGTCACATAAACAAAAAGGAGAGGCTATGCTTAGGAGATCAGTGCTGTTTTCTATTTGGCAAGTTTAATATATTTAATATAGTTTAGTCTTTATTTTTTTTCCTTCATTGGCTAAAATACAGGGCACCTATGTAAATGTGGTGACTCTATTAGGCAGCTCAAAGCTTTGGCCCAGGAAGTTCTTCAAAACATTTTTTTGAATACCTGTCACAAGATAAATAACATACAGATATGTAAAAACATAAGCCAGGAAGGGCCTTAAAGATGACAAATGTAGGCTATCATGAGAGACCAGGATACCAAGTAGAGAGATGATGATGACAAATTGCATAACATTACAGAGCGGGAAATAAGCTCTCTCTAGAGCTCGACCAGGAATTGCACTCACATAAAAGCATCCTTTGGTCTAGTCTGGGATCTTGGGCTGACTGAACCAAGTCCTTTTCAGAGTAGTAGTTTTGCTGCTATTTGAAGGAGTAAGTCAGCCCTTGGTCTCCTTTTAATTATAGTTTAGTTTTTTGAGAAGTTACTCAAAAACATGCTGTGGCTTGCAAAAACCTCAACCCTCAAAACACTTCATCACCCCTTTCTTGTTTACAATTGGTTATAATTTAATTGATTTATAATTAACTTGGTTTATCAGCCATGCAAAACCTAATATATTTTTCTGGTTTTACAGTTATATCCACGAATAAAACCTAGACAGCGAACCCTTGCTTGAAGGCAGTTTGTACAACGGTGCCATACCATGCTGGTAACTGGAAACATACACTGGAGTCATCATTTTTGATCATTTCACACAGAGAAATAAAACTATGCTGTTTAGTTTCAATGGTGCTTTCTCTTGTTAAATGGACAGCATCCACGGTTTTCAAGGTCTGCAGTTTGTAAATGAGGATCATTTTTATGTGACCTACCACTGATGAGGAGAACAATATCTCCATTACCAACAGTGTTGCCCCAACTATTGTCTAAAGCAGTGTTTTAAGTTGAAGTTCCATGGTAGGAGCTTTCTTGTGTTATATGTTCAGAGATGTCATTTGCAGAGTGCAGATATGCTGTCCAGTTTGCTCCAACTCCACAGTAACTGTCCCACGTCAGGATTTTGGACATTTTATTTGATACCAGTGGATACTGAGTTCTCATTACTGGTCAACTCCTTGGGTTCTAGGACACAAGATCTTCACTCACTACATGCATAATTAAGTAGTCACCAAAGCTTGCTGAAGGCCAGGATTATAAGTGGTAACATTCTGTACACTTAAATCCTAGTCTAGACAACTCCAACAAAAGTTTTACATAGTCTATCATCTACTATTACTTGCTTTTAGCATCAAGCTAGAGAAACAAAACAACAACATTATTTATACACTTCTCAAAACCCCCACACAGTATTTCACTTGGTGTTTCATTTTCTCATTATTCAGCCTACAGCACCAGTGTTACCTCTACTCATGTAACAGTTCCCCTACTAACCACCTGAGCTTGTCCTTCCTGGACAAAACAGTTAGTACTGAACTTGCAGCAGCTTAAGGAATTTGTAAGTCTGCATGGATGAAAGTGCAATAGTTGAAAAGGGTAAGAGTCTGGGAAGGATTGTACTATGTAATCTGAAGTCTGCCTGAGTCACTCTAGAAGAAAATATGAAGGACTAAAGTAGAAAGAGTTGTGTAGATGCTAGGTCAAGGAGAAGAAAGAAATAAGGTTCAGAGAAGGAGTTAAGAAAGGCTATACCTTATTTGAGGACAGTTTCTGTGGTTCTTGGCAGCCTCCATCTGTTGCCAAGGCAAGTTATGCAATAACCTATTCCACTACATTGTAGTTTCAAGCAAAAAAAGAAGACACTTCACTGGAATTTTAATTGTACATGGTTTTATATACCAGAAGTATATTTTGAATTTCCCATTTTAAGTTTTAGCCATATTTCTTGTAATTTTCTCCCATCTAACAGTATGCAATTTGAGTAATTCTTCATGTACAAGTTCTGTGTATAATTTATATATCCATTTCTGCAGTGCTGTAACTTGCTTTTACCACAGGTTAGTATTAACTGTATATATTGTGGTGAAAAGTGAAAGGGTAGTATTGTTGAAGAATTTGCTACATGAATGTGATGATTTAAAGAGCCTATGATACACTAATTCAGAGAACATGTAAATGTGCACAATAAAGTACTGCTAAGGCATGGCTGCATTCTCCAGTATTTTTATACAGGTGGCCACTGCATTTGCCTTTTGTCACAGTCTACCTGCAAAGACTAATTCTACCTTGCTGTGTTCTCTCTAGTAACTGAAGCTTCCTCATTGCTTTTCTAGCTGCACAGAAAATTACACACCACACAATTTTGGAACTTTCTTACTCCAGTATTCCAACTGTGACAAATTAGTACATGTCCAGAAAAGCTCCCGTTCTGACAACTGAGCCTCCTGTGCTTATTCAATTTTACCAGAGGGCAGAAAGACAATTGGTTCAGCATGTGCAGCCACAGCTTCATCCTGAGAGTTGAACCAATTCTCACACTTAAACTAAAATTAAGGTGCTGTAAGAGAGTCAGGAAGATTTAGTTCAGAGAGGAGACCCCACAGTAGCCATGATTAAAGAGGTTATATATTGTGAAACAGAGTGTCACCTTTGTTTTTTTAAATAAGTGCATTAATTTATTCATATTTGTACATTAAATTGCATACAGTTTCAGATAGCATTACAGTTAGATTAACAAAAACTAATTACCAAAAAGGAAATACAAAATTAAAAATTTTGGAAGCTTATTTATTACAGAAGTTAAGTTTCAAGGTCATGTAAATCCAGTTTGGTGGTATTTGGTGAAATATTTAGATGTTCAAAATTAAATGTTTAAAAAAACCCTAAGTGATTTCTATAAAATCATATCTAAGGCAGAATTTTATTGTACATTGATTTTAAACATTTGGATAGAAGGAAAAACCTGAGATCTATACCCAAAAGCTATTCTCTGCAGAAGAGACATAGACATTTGTTTGCTTTTTGTAGCAAACAGTATTGTTACTATAAAAAGTTGTGCTGTACATTAGCTGTAGTGCAGGTCACTTTCATATTAAGTGCCAATTAAGGTTTAACAAAAATATACAAAGTCTTAGAAGGTGAGGCTGTTTAAAGCATTAATTGTATACATATTGCACACTATAGTGAATACTCATGGTTCAGAAAAACACTCACATTGCATTTGCCAGTTCTTACAAAATGAACCATGCTGGAATGAGGAAGGGTCAAGAACAGCAAATTTTAACAGCTCTCAAATTCACAAGTGAGAGGCAGGTCCATGGATGCTGATGTCTTCCCTCAAGTGGGCCAACGGTTTGCTGTTCTTACTGGTCCCGGGACTCGTAAAGAAGTTTTGTTGCCTATCACAAAGGCAAAGCATCGCTGTGTTAACTGAAATTTCAGTTGTGGTCACCTCGCCTCCTTCCTCTCTCTCCTAAAATTTCTTTTCAATGCAAGGCTTTAAGGTCTTCCTCTACCGTCCTTTCACTATGGCATTTAGTAACAGTTAAGCACTAGTTCTGAGACTGTTTAGAGTCACCTTAAATGCAGAACTTGAGGTCTCTGACTTATGTTTCTTCTTGTTCAGAAATGACCATTTGTGATCATAACTGCCTTGAAAAAATCTAGAAGTAGCATTTGAGATTTTGGTAATCTGTCTAAACACATGCCATTATTATATTGTATTACAACAATTTTACTCTGTTATACACTCCTCCTAGCCTTCTGCCTCCTCCTTGCAAAGTTTTGGCGAGGTGTTCCACTTGTTACAGTTTGAGACATCAACCAGCCCCCTGCAAGTGGAAGAGATGTGCATTCTCTAGCTGCAAGTCCTTTTACAGGATGTTAAGAAGGACCTTTGGAGTCTCAGTGCACTGACCCATTATTCAAAACTGAGCTAAACTCTGGTCAGTTGGGGGCATGGTGTTCAGTTTATCCACAAAATGCTGGTTGTAGGAGATGAATGGCTTGTAAAAGATGAATTAGAAGGTGTTCTTTCAACCTTCATAAAGTAGTGAAAATAAGGTAGTGACAGGACTAGGGGGAATGGAGCAAAGCTGGAGGTGGGTAGATTCAGACTGCATGTGAGGATGAAGTTTTTCACCATGAGAGTGGTGAGATGCTGGAATGGGTTGTTCAGGGAGGTGGTCAAGGCCCCATCCCTGGAAGTGTTTAAGGCCAGGCTGGATGGGGCTCTTTAGCCAGCCTGATCTAGGGTAGGGTGTCCCTGCCTATGGCAGGGGGGTTGGAACTAGATGATCCTTGTGGTCCCTTCCAACCCTGACATTCTATGATTCTAAAATTATAGTTTAGGTGCAAACAAGTATTTCATAATGCACCTTCTCCAGTAACAAAAACTTAAGGGACTTGATACTAATTCCTCCTTCTTTCCACCACCAGTTAAGACCTTTGGAAACCCTTTGTAGTGTATCTTCTTCAGGTACCTGAGCATAAGCTAAAGTGACATTCATAACCACCACCCATGGCTTCTCTTTTCTTTGCAGCAAGGCCCTAAAAATCCTTAACGAGAAAAAGAGACTCCCAAGGCCTCATACTCTTCAGTGCTATTAAGCATCCGTTTAAAGATTTTCCTCATCCATCTCTAAATTATGCCTCCTTTGCTTACCTTATGCATAGCTGCCAGCCAGCTTGCTGACAGCTTCTTATTACAGCTGAAGTCTTCACCAGCTGTAAATTTCATCTGCATGAGCTCCTCTGATCCTGGTACTTTATACTGCAGAACCATACCTATGGCACGAGTGTTACCTCCTGAAAAAAAAAGAAGCAAAATCTTTAACAACAGGCTTCACCAAACAAGTAACACAGCTTCTTCTCACTAATAAGCACGTTTGAGGAAAACCATCTCATCACTTAATTCAAAGCACTAGCAACTGCAGGTGTGCTAACAGCTGCTGCATCAGAGGAGGTCGTGGCCACAGCAAGCAATGGAAATGTGCAGACGACTCTCTGGCAGTCACTGAGGCAGAGCTTGTACAAGGTATCAGGCAAAGCTACTAGCTATGTACGCTAAAACCCTCAGGTTTCAGTATTACCATTATTTCTTCTCTTACTGAGACGTTTGTATCTCTTCTAGCTGCATTGAGATGAAGACAAACCAGCACAACGATACAGAAATTAAACAGAAGCTTTTCTTTCAATACCACACTTCACTGGCATCATTTCCTGAAGCAGCAGGGCACAGGCTAAGCCCCAGAACAGCACCACCACACACAGAAGCACACTTTTTTGGCTAAGTTCTTTTTAAAAGAATCTGCACAAGGGGCTTCTGGAGGCCATTACTGCAATATCCAAGAAGTGAAATAAAACAGTCTAAGCAACTTCAGCAAAAACCCACAAGCAGTGTTTGTGTAGGATAAACTAAAAATCCAGGTTTATTGCTTGCTACCCTGTGTCTCTCTGGTCACACTAACAGATTCAAGAACTACTTAAACCAGTGGAAATCAAACACTTACAGCCCTGACCGGTTTGCCCAGGCCTAGCATTCCAGGATATTACTGAGTCAGGCAGAACATGCCTTACACAACAAAAAAAGTTGTATTTCTTTTTAAGCTATATAGAAGCAAGCCATCAATTAAGTTTTATTTATTCAGTACCAAGTATTACTGGAGAGGACAAGTATATTGCTCATTTCTGGTGTACACAATTCAGCACACCTCTGCTGAAGTAATAGTGTGTACCACTGAAGACAGTATTTCTCATCTTCTCCCTTCCAGCACAGGCAATGGCACGTGTGGTGTAAAAAAGGCTTTGAGTGTTTTAGTTCTCCTCCAGAAAGTACAAAACATTCACTCTTAGTTTATTAAATAGACTGGAATAAACAGACACATGTCAATTTGAACATAACTTATCTATAGCTGTTCAGCTTAAGACAAAGCAGAACAACAGCACAGCAGAGGAAGAAAGATGGGAAGGGGGCCATGACAACATGCTAAGGTGAGTCATGCTCAAACTGCTGATACCTTCAGTAATATGTTGGCTCTCCAGAAGGCTGGTGTAAGTGTGAGTATCTTTTTCTACCATCAGAATGGAAGGCAGGCAGGCAAAAAGATAAGCAGTCAGAAAAGCAGTGATCAAGGAACTACAGGAGCATTAAGTAACTCACCAACATTTCTGGTAGATTTGAATACCAAGGTAAGTTTATTAGAATTAACATGCTGTACTGCCTGAATATTGCACAGACAGTCAGTCTGATTAGAAAATTCCAGCAGTGACAGAGGTAGTGCTAGAGAAAATTATTAAAATTCCTGACCTTGTTTGCTCTCATTTCAGTGAAATCATATTCAAGTTCATCCTGAAATACTCTAAAATCTGGTGAGAGATGAGGCAGTAAGTAGCTGCCCTGATTCAAATGTTACCGGTTTTATTTGGCCACCCCCTTCGTCTTGAATGAAATTAAGTAAGTGTAGTTCACGAATTTGGTATTTTCCCCATAGCTTCTCTTTTGCTGTCGTGGAAATTGTTGGTACCAGTGGAAGAGAAATCATAGCTGAATTCTGGAATGGAAGCCACCAAAGACCTTCCTGTGAGCTTTTCATCAACAGATGCTTAAGTTTAGCCAAGAGAAAGGATAGGAACAGACAAGGACCACCTTTACTCAGATTTACTGAGAGGCTCTCCCATATTACAGCTGTAAGGAAGTTTTTCAATTCCTACATCTTTCCCAAAATCCCAGCAGGCACATGGACAGGGTTCCACACACTGCACTCTATTCTGAAAGCAGATGTATCTACATAGTTATACCTAAGTTCCCAATAACACAGAAATGCACTGTCTAGCTCAAACAATAAGTACAATTTCACATTTTTTTTCTTAACAGTTAATTTCTATTCAAATAAAAAAAAAAAAAAATTACCTCCAGGAGTAAATCCCTCAGTAAGTATCTGAACAGTTGAAATCTGTATAATTTCAATTTCATAGTGGCTGTCTCCATCCAAAACCAGGTATCTATATAACAGAAGAAAAAACTTTAATTTCTTTTTTCCTATAACAGCAAGTTCAAATCAAAGTGAAAAAAACAAACATACAATCTCAGCAATATGGTCTTTGGAGTAGAAGCAGAGAGAGAGAAAAAAAAAAAAAAACAAAAAAAACCCAACCATCACTTTTCACTGAACTCCACTTAAAATGAAAAAAAAAAAAAACAAACAACAACAAAAATCCCAACAACAAACCACCATCACCAAAAACCAAAACCAAACCAAACCAACCAACACCCAAAAAACTCCAATAAAACAACAAACCAGAAACCCAACAAACCACAAACCCTATAGTTCGGTTTTCCAGGTGACCCTTTTAAAATACTGAAAACATTCTTCAGAAGTTCTGAAGAGAAGAAACACAGGGTATAAATTGTTCTAGCCAACCACATTGTATGGATGACCAAAGTAATGCTTTGGCTGTAATACTGCAGCATATCATTTAACATTAAGAGTCATTCTGAAATAACCTTTTTTCAGTGGCTACAGATTTTCCCCTGCTCCCTCTTCCTGTGATTCCTCTGTTAGCTGGGAAATCCACAGTATTCCAGTGGCACTGAGAGGCATTAGCAGTGAGTGGAGTTCCACTGCTCCGATGCATTCTGATCTACACTGCCAGTAAATTCAAACTCACTCCAATAATATTGTACCTGTCCTTGCAGTTTGATTACTCCAATATCCTCACAGCATGTTACTCTTGCATTTTGCCTAGGCTATCGGATAATATAGTTCTAAGTGCAACAGTAACATAGTTTATAAGTGCCATTTCTATCTATCTTTCTCACCTCTGATTGTTGGAAAGTCGACAGACCATGAGCTCAGATTTATCGGATGTTCCCAGAGTCACAAAGAACGTAGCACCTGGAAAGAAATGGTTTAGTATTCCAATGCAGCACTTAGGAAGGAACATTAAAGTATCAAAAAGTGTACCTAAGTTTGACTTAATTACAACTAATGCATTGAATTAGGCGAATTAAGAGACTAATTAAAATGTTAAACTGAATAACATCAGAAAAACACTTGACTATAAAAAAGCTGATCTTTAATTATCATGTTCTGAATCACAGGACCTTTCGTAACTGCCATGTAATTTCTCCCACGTATGTATTTCTACAACATATCTAAGTTGAATCTTAAAAATGAGAACAGATTTGGAGATGGCAGTAACAGGCAATTAAAGACCCAATCTTGTCACCATTATAAAAACTAGTGTTTCAGTACTCAAAAAAATGTGTCTGAAGAATCTAACAGAAGAATGTGACCTTCGGCTCTATGCTTAATAAACAGTAAAGACACCTCTTTCTTATTACCGAAGGATAGCTCTGTCTTACTTTGAGGTCAATGAACTTTGGTTTTCATGTTATGTTTCTTCCTGTGCAAAACAGCTCCTTTGACACTGGGAAAGTCATCTTAGCTGGTGAAGTGATTCATAACTTCAAGCAGACTACACGCCTAACTACTTTATTTCCTCCCTGCCTCACACTCCCTTTGTTACCTAATCCAAATATTGCTGGTCTGGGAAATGAAAAAAAAATAACAGTGTACAGCCCTGCCAAAGAGTCTGCAATCCATCTGCATAATATGAACCACACAGCCTACTTCACAACTTCACAGTCCCACTGACCCCTCAGCATGGATCCCCAGTCTGCTGCTGGAGTGAGACAAAGACAACAGCAACAACACACCACAGGACATCATAACCACCATCTCTCTGACCAAGATCTGTGGCTCTACAGTAAATCACGAACAACTTCAGACGAACCGCGCTGCAGGACAAGCTTTACAGAAAGCCTTCAGTTTAAAACTCATTATTTAAAAAAAGTCATTTACACCCTCATCTGCAAAGCAGAGAATGATTTGCACATTACAGGGATGTGCATAGTGCTTTTTGAACCTAAAATCTCCTAGGAACATTTGCACTAAATCAGACCTGGTTTGGCTTACTCATACATACGAGCATCATGCTGAGAGTTGAAAGCACATCAAAAGGCACTGAACAATCACAGAATATTGTAAAACTGAAGACTCTGCTTTTTTAATGTAAGTGGAACCAAACTACTGTATTGCATGTAGCTCTAATGCTATGCAAAATGAGAACTCACGACAATCTGCCATAAACCATAGCTGTAGGCCATAGTCAAGATCAAAGCTCACAGATGAAGCTTGAAACAAGCATTGTCTCTTGTTAGAAAATATTAAAATACTCCCTATTGTAAAGTATTTTTCATCCTTATTTAATGTAACAGGCATGTGGGTAAAAAGATCGATTATTTTAAAAAAACACACCTGTTCTCAGAGATGTTACAAATTATTTTGTCTTTAACTAAATCCTTCTTTGCAAACAAGAAAGCATAAAGTTCTCTCTAAATAAACTGGTTACGCAGATTATTAACTGGCAATAAGAAATGTAACAATGAACCAGTATTTAAAAGAGACAACTGCAGCTTTTTTGACAAGAAGCATTATTCCTGCTGTTTACTCTGTTTAAGCCAGTCCTTGAATAAACAGATACGAGCTCAAGCCACACATACACACACATCCAGTCCTTACCATTCATAAGCACTTTAAGCTGCTTGTCGTAGAACTCTGTTTCTTTCTGAGAGATGAGGGCGCACTCAGCACACTGGCGCACAGGGTCCACAAAGCACATGCGAGGCAGAGGCACTTTTTTACTGCAACACTTGTCACAGAAACACTTCCCACATCTTCGGCAGTGATGCTAAGCATGAGAGAACATTCTATTTATTTACAAAAGGAAACTATTGTGGAATAATTTTATAAAGTTACTGCATTAACTCTCTTCCTTCCCAAAAAACAGAACAGTTTCTCAGGTGTGAAACACACAAGCTGAGGGACAGGCAAAAGGAAATTTAGCTGCTCAAATGATAGAAATCTCTGAACACCAAGGACTGAGTATAGCATCAACAACAGCACTACAAGCCTTTGGTGGCACTCTGTAAGCATGCTTCTAAAGAAGAAGCAGACAAGACATTGAAAGGGCTTTTCCAGTAAATCTCACCTTACTGTAAATAAAATACAAGAAAAGAGTGCTTTCTAGGTCCCTTCCCATTTCCAGGGAAAGATCTTGGGAAAATTCAACTGGAGATTCTATTCATCTACCTTAAAACTTAGTTTTTCCCATGGAAAAAAGATAAAAATCTTCATAGTTTATCAGCTAGTATAGTACAGATCTAGTGAAGTTGCAAAATCAGAACTGGTACTGCAATGCGTTTCATAGCTACTGAATCTGCAATGAGTGGCTTGTGCTCCACATCACTATCAGGGTGTGACAGCCCCAGCAGGTCTTCCTGATGCAAGTTCTTGCGTCAGAACAAGTATTCCCAGGTAAGCAAGAACTGATCTGTAGCTCAAATCAAGTTTGAACAGCTTGATATAAGGAACTGATACACTGTAGTTTTGGTCAGTGTTAAGCTTTTCCTTACAAGTATTACATAAAATTCTCCAGAGTACCTATTTCCCAGGGCTACCTCCATTTAATTCCCAAAAGGTAACAAGTAAAACACAGCATCCTAATGAATTAGTGCTTCTCAACCAAAACACTCAAGCCAATCCATCATGCTCCTTAACCCATTCACCTAAAAGGTAAAACAAGAACTAGGAGAAAGCACGCTCCATGATTGAAGGTATTGTATTATGCATTGAGCAACAGGAAGATCTTTAAAGAGAATTGACAAGAAAAGGACTGTTACTCAAAAAAGAAAGAAAAAACACTTTAAGTTACATCAGACTCACATGCTAATCTACAGAAATCTTCTCCATTTTAAATCAAGTAATTCCATACTTGTATTTTGCAACAGTGCTTTATATCTCATTGATTTCTCTTACCTTTCTTGTTATAAAGTCAAATTTTGTGTCACACTGCATACATCTTGGGCACTAGAAAACAGGACAAATTAAGATTAACCTACAAGATTTCTAAACCTTTGATCCTACTACTATATACAAAGACTGAGCTTTATGTTGTGCTTTATACTCTTTTCTAAAAGGGAACACCTCCAAACATTTCCATCATTCCTCTTTTAACCATGGTTAGCTTTAATTTAGTATTGATGTAGTAAAATAACATAATTCCCATATGTAAGAAAAAAAGCTGCCAAACTCATTTCCCTAAGGAAAACCGCAGTCAAAACTACATTTCAGAAGTACTTACCATGCTTAATTATGTTTGGCTAACCCAATAGTCAATATATTCCAGAGTCAACTGTTTATATATAAATTATCATCCTCACCATACTACACCATGATGCTCTGATTCTCTAAAACACTGTTTATGTATTTCAGTGCTCTGAATACTTACACATTTTTGAAGCATGCTACATAATAGTGGCTTTGAAGAAAACTAAGACATAATTTTTATTCCAGCTACAAAATGTCATGTCCTGAAATACCTCTTGCCTAAAACAAGCTTACACCCACGCTTTTGGGAAAAAAAAAAAAAAAAAAAAAAAAAAAGAAACAACACCATTAAGAAATTGAAGAAGTTCATCTACTGCAACTACGCAGAGCTTAAGGGATAACAGTTTTGATTTTCTAAACTACCAATGGTGATCAGTGATTGCTAGATAATTAAAATGATCTGTATAGAAAGTCCTACATAAAAAGACTGGCCTTGTCACCAAGATGTTACATGTTTTAATCCACCATATCAAAACCCACTCTCCAAGGCTACAATTATTGATACATTTATTTACAAAATTATGCCCAACATCCAAATCAGGATAATATGGTTAGAGCCTGTAGTCAGTTTTATAGCGCTAGAAACCAAAACTCCTCAAGACATACTGTTTCACACTACAGCACCTTAAAACCCTGCCCTAAGCTAAGCAGGTGTTATCTGCTAAACACAGAGTAATCACAGTTTGCCTTTAATTAACGCATTTCAATACTTAACCCTATCGATTCCTTCAGTTTTCAACAGCTTTTGTCATCTATTTCAGGGACTTTTTCTTCAGCAGATATTCAGTCATCGTAAGTTGAACAACTATAGCCAAGAAAGTATTACAGCAGCTAAAGTAAAAATTCTCTACAAACTTTTCACACTCCTCTTAAAAAGAACATTGATAATAATTTTCAACAGTTTATATGAACCATTCTGATGTCTAAAACAGAAGGTTTACAAATGGAACATAATAGCTACTCACAGTATTTGCTACAATCAGCTCTGTGTTTCTAGATACCACACAACAGAACTAGGTGTTCCTGTATTGTTTCCAGTAACACTGAATTAAGGCATACGGCCCTCTTTTCTCACAATGGCTGTAGAAAACCTCATTCTAACATTCACTGAATAACAATCTTTATCATAAAACAACTTCAACATTCCCCAGGTTTCCTCTCCATCAAGTAGTACTCTACAGATAACATCACATCTTAATCTACACTGACCTGGATTTAATGTTTTAATTTTTGTTGTGTGTAGCTTAATAGCTTGTCTAGGAGCTGAATCTGGCAAAAAATTTGCTATAGCACAAATTTACCAGGAGTCAACTAATCTTCTTAATGAAAAAGTGAGGGGGTTTTGTCAGAAATTAGAAAGCAGAAGCCACAAAAACTAAGCGGGGTGTGGGGAGGTGAACTGCTCTTCTAAATACTGCCCTCAACAGATTTCATACACAATGTTATGCTAAACATACAAGCTGCTTTTTTGGGAAGGAAAAGTTGTCCATCCTCTTCTTTAATACAAAACTCTGTAGAAAATATTTCTCAATTCCAGACCCATCACAGTAACACTGCCTGATATATAAACCACAAGTCAAATGGTACCAGACATCTGAGAATGGCATTTTCCTACCAAAACGTCCTTACAGAAGTAGGCTGGAGACACCTCTGCTTTAAGTAACCAGAATTAAGTGAACCCATTTGTATAACATCAACTTCTACTTTGCCTGGGAAGAACAGCATCTCGAAAGGTGAATTCCTCCAATTCATCCACATGCTGACATAGTTAGAGAGCAGAAGAGTACTGAATTAAGCTTTTAGTGCTTGAAGGGTTTTTTAAAATCACATTTACAGAAGAGGAGGCATGATGGGTTGAGAGTTATTTTTTATGTTTTCAAGATGAAGGCTTTTTTTAATAATAGTTCAAATCTGGTGTTTTGGTCAGGCGGAAACAAAAATACATGAGTAACAGATTAAATAAAAATGCAAAGTATATTCACAAGTGTATTCATTTCATACAGAACACACCACTCTGCTATCAGATTACTTCATATAGCAAGAGGAAAATGGAAGAACATCTAAGCAGATGTTCTACCTTGTTATTAATTTTAAAATACTGAGAGCTCGTTCATTACAAAGAGGAAAACTTCTCACACCTTTGCTGAAGTGTGGTAACAAATTTGCATAGGACTCTGGATTCAGGCAGAGATAAGAATACTGTAGATGGACAGGAAGCTATAGTTACACTTCGCATGCTTTATTTGCATATACAATTACAAAATTATTCACGAAGTGATGCAAGGTAATCCCCAATTGTGCTTGTTAACACACTGAACTTCTGCAAACGTGGAAGTTGACAAACTTGTCAAATTACACCTCATAACCACAGTACCAAAACAGTTGATGCCAGAATGGAAACCGTCACAATGCAAACACACAGCAGGCTGGGCTTAGGATGCTTTCTGAGCTGCACAACGTGCCAGCAGTCTGAGCGCAGCAGCCCTGTCGCAACTAGTGCCAACTCTGAAAGCCTGGACGGTCAGAGGACCCCTCTCACGGGGATGCAGGAGCCCCAGGGAATTGCTGCACCACAACTGTAAGCTACTCTTGCACATCCCAGCTCTGAGGCACATGAGTTCCTCAGCCACATAAAGATCTGGTACACTACTGGATGTCACATGGTTTGGCCACTTTTGCACTCAAACATACACATTTTACTCTAGTCCATGATGATAATACAAAGAAATTCAGGGTTAGACAAGGCACGTGAATTGACCAACATTTTAAGATCCAAGTTTTAAAATGCATTCAAAACCTTTGCCTGTAATACACTTCCTCTATGCATTCAAAAGCTTTGCCTGTACTACACTTCCTCTCAGTATCAAATACCACCCATCTGATGCAAAGCAACATTCAGTTACAATCAACATCATCAGCCTATGGAACAATAGACTATATGGGGGAAAGTCAAATTTTAAAGAGGATAAATACCTGCTGTACAACTGTAATATAAAATTAAAACATTAGAACACACACCGGATTGATAGTTAAGAATTAAGTCTGTATATTTTAGATACACCTAACTAGTATAAATAAATTCCACCACAATCCCCAAAACAATCTGTAGCTGAATTACAATGGTACTGTGTATTGGAATGAATCAGAAGTATCTTGGGTTTTTTTGGCTTTTTTTAATATAACCAGTCTGCTATAATTAAGGACTGCTGAAATACAAAACTATGTTTCAGAAGGTCTAGGGGGGGAAAAAAAAAAATTCCATTTAACTGTCACACAAATTACATCCAATGATGGTGATGTCATGAATCAGGTTTCCAGGTGGCCCAGGTTCACGCACACAGGGCACAGAAAGTCACCAATGCAGCAAAAGCAGACCCAAGCAGCACAAAGGGAGACCACTTGCACAGTAACTGCTCAGACTTTGCTACAAGCTCACACACCCTATCTGCAACACACGCAGTGCACCACACTATCTATGCTGACAGTGGGGTGGGAGTCCCATGAGCCAAGCAACAGTATTTTAAATGACTCTCAGCTCCAGTCACAGAAAAATTTGCCTCATACACTCCGTAGAAGACAGATAATCAGCTGCTACTGATGATGATGATTATTATTATATTTTTTCTTTAAATCTCCTAAGTATGAAAGCAAGTAACTTGAGAAAACTCTCAAGATATTTTAGCAGATTGCTTGTTTAAAGTAAGTTAAGTCGCTATTTTTCCAATAAAGGGTTGTTATTTTGGACAAAAACCAGTAACTGACCACGCACCTTGACAGCGGAGGTTAGTCTGTGCTACAGAAGCCTTGAAGGCAGACTGCTTCTCCGGAGTTACTACTTTTACATAGAACTTTTTGCCTCAAGACACATACGACGTAGGGTGAAATTTTTCTTCCTCGTTCCTAACCAAGGAGGACATAGTGTTCCCATACGAAACAGACCAACCACATCAGTATCTGGCAAAGAATGGCTTTCTGTAATGACTCCCTGCTTAAATCCATACTGGCTCATCTAAAATAAGTCTTCACTCCTGTCACATTTAAATGCACTGGCATGCACCCACACCACAGAGGGCTGCCAACAAATAAACAATTGATTCTAAGTTGTATTGGCATCTATCTGTAGAGACCGTAAATAAATAATGCATATTACATGAAATCTAATACAATATAATTTACTTGGAAAGTACGCGAAAGTAAAAGCTGACTGAAACAGCCTAAGCTATTCACTATTCGTTTAACTCTGTCAAGATCCACATTGGGAGGCAAAGGGCTGTTCTAACTCAGCTTTACTGCCTTAGTATTTTGTATTGTCCCTTTTTTTTCTCTCTAATCAACATGGTCTTCAGAATTACCTTTACAAGCATTTAAAGGGACTGCCTCGCTATTAACGCTGCATAGCTCGCTACACTTTTAACTCATTAAGTTCCTCTCTAATTTTGGCGACAGGGCCACACGTCCCTGCAGAACACGTGACAGTCCCACCCTTTTCAGTCCGTTGATCTAAGCGAAATAAAAAACTGAAAAATCGCAACCCGGCGATCTCCTCCTCCGTCTTGAGGCGAGGGGAGCCGAGCCAAGCCCGCGTGGAGGACGCTCTGCAACACCTGGCGGGCTGGACAAGCGGGCGAGCCCCCGAAGCGCCAACTAACGCCGACCCTGCGGCAGCTGGTATCACCTCAGCTTTTTTAAAAAGAGCCCCCAGCCGCTCCTCCCACCGCCATGCCTCTGCCGACAGGGACGGCGGAGGATGAGAGGTGCTGTAAAGCCCAGCCCCACAAGAAAGAGGAAGAAGAGATCACAAACTCCCGGTTCCCGGCCCCTCGGGTCGGTCGCGGCCAGGCGAGGCGTCTCCAGGCCGGAGGAGGCGCGGACCAAGCGGGCACCGGGAAGCCGCCGGTGCGCGCCAGATGGGGCAGAAAAGCTCCCGAGGGAAGGAGAGCGCGGCGCCCCGCCCCTACCGATACCTCCTTGTCAGGCACCCAGGGCGGCTCGTCCAAGCCGAAGGGGCTGCGGGCAGAGCGGTGCTCGGGCACCATGCGCAGCCCGCTGGGCGAGCGCACCAACTTCTTGGCGTCGTGGGCCTCGCAGCCCGACATCTTCCCCCTCAAACTCGGCCACCGCTACTCGCTCCCGCAAGAATGGCAGTGCCGCCACCCAATAACCGCCTAGACCCTTCGGGACGGGCACGGCGCAAGGCCAATAGGAAGCAGCGAGCCGCCAGGCCCCGCTCACCCGCTATACACGACCAATAAAATACCGGCTCCGGACATCCTAGCCAATCCTGTCTCCTGAGGGTTGAGGCTGGCAGGCTGTTCTTTCCCCACCCCTGTGGGCGCCCGAAGGCGCACGCGTGGCGGAAATTGCCGGGCTGGCAACCCGGAAAGGAAGGACTGGCGCGGCCCGGTCGCGGACCCCAGTTCCGCGTTCGCGGAAGTGTGATAGCCAATCAACGAGCAGCGCCGCGTAATGTGCGGGCTAGGCTGGCCGCGGCCTCGGGCAGCGGCTCTGCAAAGGCTCCACAGTTGGTGGGGCAGTGGCTGCCGTCCGGGTCCCGCCGAGTGGCTTGTGCTACCGCCGGCACTGCCGAACGCTGATCTCCTCCGCCACTTCCCGTCCAGCCCCGTGGAACAGATCGCTACCGGAGAGACAAGCGTCCTCATTGAGGACTTTTGATTGGCTTGCGACTAGCGATGTCGTAGGTAAGCCGCTCGCCGATTGGCTACGGCCTTTAGCGGTGGCTCTGGCGGGGGGGTCGTAACGGGAGTGAGGGGCGTGAGGCGCAAGTCCCCGGCCTGGGGAGTGCCCCTCTGCCGGCGTCTCTCCGCTGCCGGCCACCCTCTGGGTCGCGCCAAAAGTCGCCGTGAGGGTGTCGGCTTCGGTGAGGACGGTTCTACTTCGGCTGGGGGCTGCGAGGCTGATGTTGCGGCAGGGCCCGTCCAGCTGCTCTGCCCCCCCTCAGCCGTCCTGCACCGCGCTCCCTGTTCTGTGCGCCAGGGTGCGCAGTGGCTGACCTGGACAGCTTCTGTCGGTGTCTTGTCAGTGGACCCTCCGGGCTTTCCAGTAATTACATCCTGGTGATTTCTCTGCCTTCCCCAGTGCCTGAGACAGTGGCTGCGATGGGACGGCTTCGTGACAATGGAGTTCGCAAAACAGTTTGGAGTCCGTAGGGTCAAAGGTCATAATAAGTTTAATCTCAGTAAGTTTTGGCATCTATCGCTTGTCAGAACGTTGCTGTAAATAGATGTTGCTTCAAAATAACTGCAGCTTCTGCATCTGCGCTGTTACCAGGATCCGTGGCAAACTATTCTCCCTCACCTTAAAGAAGAAATTGTCCTTTAAATCATATATTGTTATAGAACCCTTATGTGTCTACTACTAATCCTTTGTAAAGATGATACGAAAAAGTAGTAGCAAATCCCTTGGTACTCTCCTAGTCAGGTGTGGTGCTAAACTATTGTGGTTTAGGTCAAAGCATTGGAAAGAGTGTGTAATGTTATTATAAGAAATAAACTGAATTCAGTGTTTGAATACTCAATCTGCTTTTATTTAATGAGAAGATACGTGACTATCCAATGCATGAGTAGTCCTGGATTGTTCCGAATTGCACATACTTGAGATTTTTACTATTTGCAAGTGACTAGCTCACATGAAGAGTGGCAGGATAGAAAGGACTGCCCAACGTATTTGTGACCCTCAGTCCAGAGTAAAAGTGCTATGCAGAATTACAAGCAATTCAAAGCATTAGTAATTCTTAACCGCAGAACTCTTTAGCCTATTAAATGTACATGTAAACAGCTGTCTGAGAAAGCTTCTGCCAACATGCTGAATCAGTGTTATTTTTCTAAGACAACTGATAAATAAATTGTTAAAGGATATAAAAGGCTTATCTTGCAAACTTTTCATGTTGATTTATGCTTACTGTTTTGTTGCATGTGTATCTGATAAAAGCCACTTTAATAACAGATAATTCAACCCAGTGCCGTATCAGGAAATGGACTGGGACCAGTTTGACTTGAACCCTAAAGTAATCGCTGCCCTTAAGAAAGGTAACTTAATTTGCCAGTGTTTCCCTAGTAGATCTATCACTGTCATGTCTTCCTTTACACAGTTGTGTGTGGGTGAAGGGATATATATGTACACTAACATTTCATACCTGGAATTAAGTATTTCATAAGCAAGTTTTTTCATCGGAAAAAATGTTTTTTTCCCCGTCTCCAATCATAATTTTCCAAACAACTTTATAACCTGTGTTGATACATTGAAAGTAAGTGTTGCCTGTCTAACTTACAAGAAAGCAGTGTAGATAAAAATGCAGTGGGGAGACCTTTGTGTGCAAGATGAAAGTGTTTATAAAAATTCTTCTAATTTCAGCTGACATAAAATCAGTAAAAGAGATTTTAAATCTCTCTGGAGCAGACTTGCAAAGACTGATGAAACTGTCCAGTGCAGATATACAGTGCTTACTGAAAACAGTCTCTTACACGCTGAGGAGAAATAGTATGCTTACAGGTAATGTAGTCAATTTGAAAAAATCAGCTGTATTTAAATCTTAAAATACTGTCACTGGGAGAAAAGAAGTTTCAGCTCCTCATTGACCCAGTAATGTGATTCTGAAAATGAGAAGGTGAGTGGTTTTGCTATGCTGTAGTAAGTTATTTAACTTTCCTAAGGACTGCATCTCTGAGACCTTGAAGGTAGATGGAGGTGGATGGGTGTCATTCTTTAGGATCAAGCCTACCTGGAACAGGACAAAACGATTCTCCAAACTGGAAAATTTGATGAGAGTGGGGGGAAAAAAGCTTCCCTCTCCCTTTTGGACTGACACTAAATTTAGAACTTGCTTGATACATTATAAGCTGATTTGATACAAACACCTCATTCCAAACTAAGTAGGACCTAATACTCCTCCAGTAAAAATGATTCATGGCAGCTCTGTACTTGAAATTTATTTCCTGGTGATTTGCATATATCTTCAGGCCTTGGCCAGATGCTTGGTAGGCATTTTCATGATCTGCTGTAGCTTTCCATCTCCATAATTGCTGTGCTTGAACTTTACTGGAAATACTTTCCCAGACTGTAGCTTTCCTTAGAGGCAGAGAAAGACAGCACATTTTGAGAAAAAGACTTCTTGTAAACTACGAGTTTCTGAACAGGCACTTAGTAGTTCCTGTGGGAAGCTGGAGGTGGGGTATACCAAGCTGAATTAGAAAAAATTCGTATCAATAAAGAAAGCACCCTTTGTAGATCTAAACCTGCTGTAGAGCCTCTATTTTGTATCCTTGTATGTCAGAAAAATACTGTATAAACCTCCCCTTTTTTTTTTTTTTTAATTGTTTTGAAACAAAATCCCAAACCCTGCAGCACTTCAGCTCTACCAAGACAAAGATCATCTCACCTCTCAACACCAGAAGCTGAGCCTAGGATGTTCAGTACTGGATTCTTTGTTAAAAGGTGGCATTCCTTTAGTTGGAATCACAGAACTTGCTGGGGAAAGTTCTGCTGGGAAGACTCAGATTAGTTTACAACTGTGCCTTTGTGTGCAGTATCCTTATAAATATGGTGGATTGGAGTCTGGTAAGTACTGAACTGTAAGTATTGATCAATTTGTCATTTGGGGCAATCTATACTGCCTTTAAGAACGTTGTGAGTGCATTTAGGGAGCTGCGCGTATTCAGCACGTGTCTTGCCCTTCTGCAGTAGCATTAGCAGTAAGCTAGTTACTTAGTGAAGTGTCTGTATAGAGGAAAGAAAGCATGCTCTGCACAGGCCCTGCTTCACATCATTTCATACAAAATTACTATTGGCTGTTGTTTACCATCCTGCCACTCTGGGTTGAACTACACACATGTATGAAAACTAGACAATATCAAAGTATTGCTGCTGTAAGTACTTACTGACTCATCAGGTAACAACCACAACAAAATGCTTGTCAGGTATTTGTCCGCCGGCATCTCTGGTGTATGGTTTATATTCCCTAGTCAGGGGTTTCAAATGATTAGTTAGCTAACAATAATTAGAGTAAATTACAGACTAAAATTGATGGAAATGTAATGGAAGAATGCTAGTGTTTTTTTCTACCTGCAACTTTGCTGGGTTTATTCTTTGGTTAGAGTATGGTTTTTTTAGTCATCTATCACATTACTCTAACTCTTATTTTAAGTACTGTAGACTGTCTTAGAAAGAGGAGGAAACTTGTGTCACTTCTGAGAGCTCAATGTCCTGGTAGTCTGCCTTAGGTGTGTTTTGGCTGTAATCTTGCCAAGGCTCCCATGCAGCACTGTATTTAATTTGGCAGCACAGTGGTTTGTTGTGGCGAAACTTAATTATTTCTTATATCCACCTGTCTGGAAAAATTATGGAATGTCCAAATGAATATCTTGTTTAAAAGACAGTAATTAGCCTGTGGTTTACATAACTTTGCTTTAAGTTACATCATTAATTAGAGAAGAAGCATGTATGTTTTGTTGAATTCCTTCATGTGTTCCTGCTAACTGCTGCAAATAGTTTGAATGCAAATACGATTTTATTCACACGACAGCATTTCTCCCTATGTATGTTGGAAGAAAGGAACAAACCAAAACAGACTAGAGAAGGTAGTGCCCAGCATCTTAATTGCACTCTTGTCTCTTGTATCAGTCAACAGTCATCTCTTTAGAGCTACAAAATGGTGACCTTTTTCATCATTTATGTTTGAAGATGTTTCTTCTGCACCTAGCACTTCATGCCATTATGATTGCTTCGTTGCCTTTGTGTTCCCCATCTACCCACTTCTGTTTCACAGAGGATAGGATAGAATGGCCACCATATCAATATTCCTGTGAGAGAACTGGGACATTGCAGAAGGGCTGACAAAACAGAACTTTTGAGAATCTCAAAGGTGTGGAAGGTAGAAATATCCTGCTGCAGGAGAGCTAAGGGAGTTGTGAAATACCAATTCTTGTAGTTTCTAACGCTCAGTGTGGTGTCTTGCTATACGTTAGACTGCATACAGTCACAGCAGCAGATACTAGCACAACACTTAGAGAACAAAACTTTATAGACTGCAGAGAAATCAAGGTTGTGTTGAGTCTATTTCGAGAAATACAAGGATTAAAAGTTTGCTAAATATGAGGAGTTTTATTTTTCAGGAAACTGGAGAGAGAACAGCAATGTTCAGCAACTATTACTGAAGTCTGGTAGTATGAATGGAAGGCTGATCTGAGTGCTAAAACTTTGCTTGTGATTTAAAATTATAGTGCATTAGAGAACTTTTTTTGTAGTGCCAGAAACTTCTTTGAGGTGTCGATGCTGAAATACATTCCTCTAGACAGCATAGACTTAATGTGTATTTGTTTCATTTGACTCAAAATCTTGTTTACAGTTCTCAGTGCAAGGAGCTTGGCAGCAAACAGAAAGTGGGACATCACTTGCCCCAGGGTTATCTTTCTGCCATCCTAAGAATGTCAGTTACGGTCTGTTGCGTGTTGGCTGAATGTATTTTATATGCCCATATTCATAAGGAATACATGAATATAATGTGACAAATTCATATCTGTATTAGAATTCTGAATGAGGAAAAATGCTTGCAACTGATTCTTGGTAACAAGCTGGTTTGGTGCATGACAACTTTGTAAGTCCTTCTGTGAAGGTGGAGGGGGTTAGTGGAGTTTTGGGGGTTTTATTTATTTTTCTTTATTTGTTTTTGGGTTGCCTTTTGGTCACTAAACAGCATTGCACTTTTAATAGCCTCAATAAGAGTAAAGCACTGATTTCTGTTTAGTTTGTGTAGCTGTGAGGAAAGATGCTGATATGATCACTGAGGATGATTGACTTCTTATGTGTCTCTTGTGGTGGTGATGACCCTGACCGATACCTTGTGTTTGGTGTTGGCAGCTTCCTGACAAACTCTGAATAACCTGATGCCATAGAGAAGTCTCCTCTCTTTACTTGGGTTATGACAATTTAGTTCTCTTTAAAGAATTAAGTATTTAGGGCACTGGTCTTTTATATTTAGTTATTTGTCAATCTCTTCAGTACCTCCTGTGGAAAGCTAGATGATGAGGAAGTATTTTTCCACGTTAGTAATTGAGGAAGGCCCTTAACTCTTACCTGTCAGAGGCAATTTTATTAATTACTGGGCATGGGCAATTTTTTTTTTTACATGATAGTTTTTCTGATTATTTAAAAGTAAGACTCTGTATTTGAAACATTTTTGAACTTTTTTTTTGCTTCACATATGGAGTGATTTATGTAGAATTTATGGTGGGGTTGGGAAGAGTTATGCAAAGATGCAAGTTTAGTCCTAGAGAAAATTAGGTTTAGGCTCATCTTTGTCTTTATAGAAAATTCTCAGAATCAATACCCTGTGTTAGACAGGTGTCTGTCAACAAAATACTTTTATTGATTAATAATTGTATTTAATTTCATCTAGTCCAGAGATCTTTCAGTTTCTCCTATTGGATATAGTTCTGTTTATTTTTCAGTGTAATACAGAGGTTTTGGAAGTTGCATCTGGAAATGGGACTTCCTGCTCCCTCTAGAGTCAGTGTAGGGCTGGGTCGTTGTGGTGGGAATGTTGAGGGTGTCTCATATTGCCAAATTCTGTTAGCAGATTCAATCACTTTAGTGAATGGACTTAATCTTTAGATGTAACCCTGTAAGTATTATTTGATAACACTGGCTAGTTGCAATGATAGTAGCATTTTTTTAATGAAGAAAATACTGCATATATTTCCATGTGGTTAATTTTCTCTGCAATAGAGAAACCTGAAACCACAGTAAAAATAGAGACTTCCCTCACAGTAGTGTGATGGAAGGGTAATGCTTTTCATCTAATCAACCATTTTCAGAAAGAGTTAATTAGACTGAGATTGGATGAGTGATCCTCTGTAAACTGGGTTACTAACCTTGGCAATATGTACCTCTCCATATGTAAATCTAAAACAAGAAACTTGAGTGAGTGAAATTAATCAAAATACTATCTGTACTGTTTTTTTCTGGGTTTGTTAATTTTCTTCACAGAATAGTGGCTGTGTTTTGCATTTCTGACCAAAACAGGAGAACCCTACAGTACTACTCTATTTATGGTGTTCATGACCACTCAGGTTAGGTCCTGAAGCTGTGCAAAATATGTCACCTAGTGGAGAGTGCAAAAATACAGTTGTCAGCAGGCACCCAAAAAAAAAAAAAAAACCCAAACAAACAAACAAAAAAAAAAAAACAAAAAAAAAAAAAAAAACCGGAAAACAACAGGAAAGCNGAAACTACAGGAAAGTCATAGGAATGCTTTTTTTTGTACCTTACTGAGTCAGTAACATAAATTTCCAGGTACATACATCCAGCTTTTGAGTGTAAAGAGTATGACTTTGTTTTTGTGCCTTTAACAAGCCTGACTGTAATAACAGATGTGGTTTCCTTGATGGCAGGAGCTGTCTACATTTGCACAGAAGATGCATTCCCAAGTAAACGTTTGCAACAACTCATAGATCAGCAGTGTAAGCTGCGCGCAGATGTTCCAGCTGAAATTATACAGAAGATCAAATTTGGAAACAGTATTTTTGTTGAGCATGCAGCAGACCTGGTAAGTAGTAGCACAAATTAAGAATGTGCAATTATTGCACTATAATAATCCAGTAACCACAGGGTGGTTTGGCTTTTTTCATGTAGGAGACCTTTCAAAAGGCTAAAAGTGAACTAAGATCTGCAATGTGTACTTCTTCATCTCTGCAATTTGCTGGTAGAGAAGTTTGGATTACAGTGGTTTATTATGAAAGATAAATGTTTCTGTTGGGTTAAATAATATACTAGATTTTTGCAAGTAATGTTATTAAAATATAATAGACCTCTTGCTACTAGTTTTGCTGCAGCTTCTAGGGAGGAATCTTCATTGAGTTTGGAGACAGAATATAAATACATGTGCAAAAGGTAGTGTGCTCTTGACTAACTTGAGCTGTAACATCAGAGCTGTTAGACTACAGATTAAGCAGATGGGAGGAAAGGCACAAAAATGATGCCTTGAATAGGTCCTCGCAGAACATAACTACAGCATTACAGCTGTCTTGCCATTCTGCCAGTCAGACAGCATGGTAGAACTGGAGGGGAAAGGTGCAGACTTCAGTACTGTATTCTTACCTTGTGAACCTATGTTTTTGTGTTTTCTTAAGAAGCCATGAGTATACCCTTTATTGCTGGAACATCAGAAGTTCTGCTTTCTCTAAGGCTCGAAAGTGGCGCTTGTTAAATCATTCCAGTTGTTGGGCTTTTTTTACTTGTAGTTTGCAAATGTAAGATCTTGTACATTAGCATGCTTGCTGCTTATTGGCTGTGTGGTCCAGGCAGCAGATAAACTATCTTTTCCACGTCCCTTTCGTTGGAAATCTTAATTAAAGTTCTAATTGAAGTTTCTGGAAGCTACAGAGTATGTTACTGAAAAAGGAGAGAATCACTCTGTAGCTGCATGTACACCTCCCTAAAATAAAAAGTAAGACATTCAACTCACTGTTAAGTCCAGCAACTCCAGATCAGGTTATTACAATTCACATCTTGCTCTGTTCAGATTCAGTTGGTATGTGTGTCCCTATATGTAGTCTGCATTGCTGCATAGAGACAGGCTGATTTTTAGCAACTGAAGTAGAAACCCAAAGCACAATTACATCCTCTGTTTTCTTTCACAACCAAAAATTATTTTACTCACTTCATTCTGAAGAATCCAGTTGTTTGTGTATTCACTGGGAAAAAATAAGTCTTGTACCAACAGAAGGACCACATGAAAACACTGAAGTGTTTAAACTGCAGCAGTTTCCTGTAGGTATACCAGCAAGTGAAACAAAAAAAAAATCAATTTTCCCAAACAGAGAGCAGTCATATTTTTCAGAGTAATTTTTCCCCAGTTAAAAAAAAAAAAAAAAAAAGCCTTTGACATTATAATATTATTTATTTTCTGAAAAGCAGGCCATCAATTAGAATAGTTCTTACTGTAATCCAGATTTGAGAATTACTATGCAGTTTTAATTAAAAGTTGTGGAATGTAAGCTGTTGGCTGTGAACCTCTATGTAGATGTAAAGAGTGACACCAGTCATACAAGCTGCGACCCATATTAGTGCCCTTTTTTGCCAACACTGACATTTCTGATGGCCAGAAGCTGAATATATCGCTGTGAGCTGCTTCTCCTTTCTCCTCAGCTGCTGTAGACCATGCTGTCAAAGATACTGGGCTACAAGGAGTTTTCAGCTGACTAAAAGGAAAGGTCTTGTGTGATAGATGTTGCACCCTAAGTTAATCTTCCTGCAGTTGAAATGTTTGATTACTTAAAAATATTCAATTAGGGAAACTTTGAATAAGGAAGATAAAAGTTGCAGCTACTTGTTTATAAGACTCTTGAAGTATGTATTTTGCTGCTAATGTGTCATTAGTGGAACCACAATTTAATGCTAGTCTTAAGTTCTCAGTGCTTCACTGAGATCCACTCCTGCAAAACAGGAATGGCTTAGGATTGTAGTACTGAAATTTTGAAATGTCAGCAAATAACTGATTTAAGTCAGAGTTACAGATAACTGTACACTGCAGTTTGGCCTCTTTTTTCCATGTAAAACTACAAGACATTTGTGAAAAGTATTTACTAGTGAGACTTGCAGATCCACAAACTCAATTCATGATTAGAAGCTCCACCAGCTTGCATTTCAGCAGTTATACCTGTAAGTCAGTGTCTTGCTTTTCCAAGCAGAATGATTTGTTTTAATGATGACCATTTGTATTCTGTGTCAGGATGCCTTTCACAACTGCATCACCAAAAGAATCTCCCTGCTGCTCACAAGAGGCATGGTGCGGTTGGTGGTCATAGACTCGATTGCTGCTTTGTTTCGATGTGAGTTCGGAGTTTCAGATTCCGTTACGAAGGCTCGGTATCTGCAGACCTTTGGAGCACAGCTTCACAGTTTAAGCACTAAATTCAGGACTCCAATAATGTGCATTAATCAGGTATGACATCTAAATTGCTTTTCATTTTGTAAGAGGAGACCATTAACCATTTAATAAATGACTAGGGCGGGGAAAATCTGCGCATAAAGATTTCTTGGTGTTGTATTTAACATGGTCAGTTAATTGAGTGTTAACCGCCGATGGAAACTGAAGCTCTCTTAAACTGATGTACTTCAGTGAATTCTAACTTCTCAAAGTTTCAGAACATCATTTAAGCTTTTATAGACTGTTAATGCTCTCAAAGGTTGTCCATGAAAGCTAACGAAAATAGGTATGTATAGCAACTGCACAAAGCATTGAACTAAAATAAGAATTCTTTCTTAACAGTAGTTTTAAATGTCATTGGCAGCAGGGTTGCTCTGGGTGCTCTGTATGTGCAGTTATATTCCACATGGACAGGAGACTGTGAACTTTGCCAGGGACTTTGCCACATTTCTGTGTAGCTCAGCATTTTTGTGTTAACTGCTGAGATTACTAAAGCCTTAGAATGCACAGAAGCTGACTCAAGCTGAACAGCAACAGAAAAAGAGGCCACAATGTAACTAGTCTAAAAGAATATTCTATTGAGAAAAGTAGACAAGACACTGCTTCTGCCTGTGGAAGCAGCATTCCACTGCTCTTAGTCTAATTGCAAATTAGGAGCATGTGAATGCTGGAGATGAAGCATTCGACCTTGCACCACAGCCTGGGAACGCACTAACTAAATGTGCAGGCAGGGCATTTTGGGGAACTTTCCTTTCTGAAGGCCCTTCCATCAAGTGAGTGAGTACTCAGCCCTGAGGATTCCTGCTCACAGCAGAACAAAACAGGAAGGGAGAAAAGCTGAGCTTGAGAAATCACAGAATATGTTTATATTGGGAAGAAGATTTTTATATCAGCAAGAAAGAGGTTCTAGAAAAATCAAGTCAGCTGTTGTTTGATTTGTTTCTGTTCCAAAGAAGTTCTGGAACTACAGAATGGGCAGTGTGTAAAACCTGCCACTATAACTGCAAGGGAGTGTGTTGGAATTCATACACAGCAGTAATCTAAACAGCTTTCAGGCATGCAGAGTTTCTGTTTTCAGTATCTGCTGGTTTGAGCTAATTGGAATATTTTAATAATTATACTATAGGCTGTGAAAGGAAAACAATGGTGATGTCNGATTCCCATTAGATTCAGTAGGATTTAGATTTCAGCCTCAAGTTGCTTCTGATTTTTTAACCAACTTTTTCTTGTGTAATCATAAAATCATTAAGGTTGGAAAAGACATCTAAGATTGTCAAGTCCAACTATCAACCTGCCATGACCACTAAATCATATCCTTTTCTATACCTTTTATCTACAGAATACAGCATTGGAACAGTTCAGGCAGGGGGTGTTTGTTGTATTTTGTAAGAAATGAAGCATCTAGTAGTAGTCAAATTCATAAAAGCTGTGGCCAGCTAAGTAGCTGTAGTGCTGCAAAGTAAGATAATACTGCACAACTCGCTCTTAGTTTGCCTTCAAAGCATAAAGTTTTCTAACTTGGCTTAATATGCAATCCAATAACTTGGATTTTCCTGGCTTGCTTACCCTCCCTGCCCTTTTGCTTGCTAAAAACAAATGCATAACTACAGGTCAACTTCAGATGCCCTTTTTCTCTTGCTTTAGGTGACAGATGCAGTGAATGAGTCAGAAGCTGCTCGCTGTGGTTGCAGGTAAGCCTTGTGCACAGAAAGGTCACACAGACACAGCACCGATAAACTACCAGAGCATGTTAAGAGCAGCAGTGCATTTGCCCTGCAATGCTTTATTTGCTGGGGATCAGCAATAACTCATGTGCTGTAAAGTGGAAGAAACTGTCATACACACTTATGTGGTAATCCCTAATCAGCAGGTTAGGGGGGAACATTCCCTGGAGTTAATGGCTGGTGTACTTGCTTACACAAAAGAGTATTTTTGCATCTCTTCTGTCAAAACTAAGTGCATTTTCTGTCTGCTTGAAAAAAATGTAGCAACCAAACCTCATTGGTTAGTTTTGTTAGTTGCCTAAAACCAAAAAAGGAGTAGCTTTTAACAACACAGTATTAATAGGATTTAAACATGCATACGTGTTTGAATCCTCACTGTAACCTTGATTCCCTAGATAAGCCAGGTGCACGTAACTCTTTTTGCAAGCAGTTAGTTACGGCCTCCACATTCAGAAACTGACACAGAACAAGCATAAAGTTCAGGTACTTTTCCTCTGGTTATCTTGGAATTCTTTTAGAGGAGCAATTGCACTTCTAGGAGAAAAATTATTTTAAACTTTGGGTTGAAAGTGGCACATCTGTAGTGTCCTATCTACACAACATTTCTAGGTGTACCTTTGAATGGAGTCCAGGGACAGCAGCTACATATTCCACATACTCCGAAGTTCAACCACTTCTCTTGCTATTTTTCTGCCGTAAGAGGGAACATGACAAGGCAGAGGTGGATATCAAGATGGCTGTAGTGGGAAGAATGACTGAATTACTCTGTATGGGAGCACTTGTCTTCCAGTTGTTACTTTGCTGTAGAGAGAACCTAGTGCGTGGGTTTGTGAGTACACCGTGGGATCTTTGTCTTCAAAGACCTTGTAAATGTAGCAAGCAATAGTAAATATAAAAATGGTAGATCATTTCTTCCAGTGCAGTTTTGTTACAACAGAAAGTATTTGATATTGGTATTAATTTCATACATGCAGCAATCTGTTAATACTTTTTTTTTTTTTTCATAGTGTAGTGGATTACAGAGTCATTCCAGCACTTGGAATAACCTGGGCAAATCAACTGCTCATGAGACTGATGGTCAGCCGAGTGTTACAGCCTGAACAATCATCTGGAGCTGCATCTCACCACACTGGAAGTGTAAGGACTTTAAGAGTAGTTTTTGCTCCTCATCTCCCTCCATCCTTTTGCTACTACACAGTAAAATTGGAAGGTGTAAAAGGAGTAAGATAAATCCTTTGCATGTTAAAGCATCTTAGTCAAAAAAAAAAAAACTGTACCAAAACTACTTTTGTTTCAGGAAGAATGACCAGTAAAAGCAAATTCTTCTGAGAGCAGAGAAACAGACACTGAAATACATTGTGGTGATATGACCACATTAAGCCTTGTCTACATTGTGAAAGATCTTTTTATACCTGTATGTATGGTCATCAGCTTTCCCTCACAAGGGAAGTCTGAAAGAGAATAAAGCTGTGGGCAGGTGGAGGCTGCACAACAGTGTCATGTGGCAACCCTTGTTAAGGGAGACCTGATTTGTGTTTCACACCATGCTACTCAAGAAACAGAATTTATTGCACTTCCTAGCACACTGCACAGCTCTGTATCCTGTTGGAGTTGGATAGCATTCTTCATGAGCTTCTGGAGCACTCCCTGTTGTAGCTTCTGGCCTTACCATAGGCTCTTTGCTAAGCTGTGCTTCCAAAGGGCACCTCTAGCTGCTTTCATCCATCCATGAATCTGTTACTCAGGGTCGTCAATGAAGATAAACTAGTGCAGCATAGGTAGCACTCCAATTATTACCTTCCATTCCTAGCCCATATATCTATCTTGGACAGGAACTCCAGGCACTATATTGTTCAGCACATCCTACTAGTTTAAGAAAAGCCACAGATGGGTGCAGCTGGTTAGTGGAAGTCAATCAAACCCCACCTGAACATTCACCTACAAAAGCCTGATCAAAGCTCTAGTTGTGGGAGCCTGCCTCACTGAACCATGTTCAGAACAGTCTGATACACATCTTAAGCTTGGTTTTGTAGTATTTTGATACTCTTTCTGTAACCTGACTGCTTGCGGGATGTGTTAGAGAGTCACAGGTGGATCTGTAACCAAAGTCAGAGTTTACTTGATGAAAAGCACTTTAACAAAGTCAAGTAACAGCTTACCTGAGCAAGTCTTCCTGTCATTGCCCATGCTGGTTCTTCCTTAACTGTCCATCTGGAGGCTTAAATCTGAGGAACTGAATGTTCATCTGCAGTTTCTGCCCCTTTCTTTAGTTACCCACATCCAGACAGAAATCAGGACTGTTGGTCTGGCACTAGTGCAGCTTTGGAGGTGCAAACCCTTATGAAGATTAAAGAAAGCATCTGCCCTCTTTGAAGCCTTGTGTCAAAGTGTCGAAGTACGCTTAAGTTTTAATAAATGCAATTTAAGAAGATTCCCTTTACACAGCTTTATTCATCTTTGGATGTCACAACTGATACTTGTTTCTATACAGGAAAAAAAATAATTTTTACAAAGATTTACATTCTAGACTGCATTAACTCTGTCATCTTTATACTGTAAGATTACAGTTAAATATTTTTCTACCCATTGAAACATTAAATGACACTTGAGAAAGTTTTGAAGTTTAAAACTGATCTCTGGCTCTGGGATGTATTTAAAGAGTCTTTTTCAAGCAGGGAGATCATACTAGGTCGTGGAAGCATTGATTTGGAAATCTAGAACCAAAGATTCTTGTTCTTGGTTAAGATACAGGTCTGTTGTGTCAATTCTTTTAAGCGGAGCTTTAGAACACACTAAACAATCTCATTACAAATTTCTTCAGGAATGAATTACTGCTGTTACAAATAACATTTGTGGAAGTTTACTTTCACCAAAGTTTCACGGGATAAGACCAGCAGGTATTAAGTTTCTACAACTTAATACCTTTCCATGCTTTCCATGGTTGAATTGGGACTTGAGTGTAAATATAGGAAGCCTCAGGACTGATCTGATTTTAAAAGATACTTCACTGTGCTTGTTCCCTCTCACTTTTATGTGCCAGTGCAGCCTCTAGAGCAGCTTTGAGCTTTCTTATGTAGTTGGACTGTCACATAAACTTCCAACTAGAGTTCTCCAAGTATTTCTTGCTTAAAAGCACCCATAAGTGAAGACCAGTTTTGTAACTTCGCTATGAGAATAAACAACTTCTCAACAGCTCCAGGGTCTTTTCAACCTGTGTCATCAGATGGTGGCACTGTGGATTGCTTTTGCTTTGCTGCTTTGGGCTTTAAACACCAAAAAACTCTGACCTTGACCTGAGACTGCTGTGAGTGGTTTATATGTGATGATTTTGTAATGTTCAAGATTTCCCTCATATCTAAACTATTTTAAAAAAAGGTTAAAAAATCCCAAAGTAAGTAAAGTTGCTGGAATGAAACTGTAAACTTCACAGCATCACATCTTTTTCTTTTTAACATTTATTCTCTCAATACAGGCTAACATAACCAGCAATGCAGTTCTTTTAGCAGCTTTCAGACAAAATACATGACCTGCATAAAAAAAAAAAAACCCAAACCTAAAATAACTTGAACTCATCAAGTATTGTAAACACACTTTCAACAAAGCGCTGCACACTCCTTTTACTATGTATTTACAACAGAACCAGGCTTTTTCCACAAGTAATGAATTCAAATGGTACAATTTAAGCACAAATACTTCTCAAAACCATTTAATTTACCACTATTCAGGAGGGCACGGGAGGGGAGGGTGGAGGTGTTGTTTAAAGAAAAGGTACAAACTAGATAATGTGTCCAATTGTTTTTCTGCTGTTTACGTGCTATGTTCTATCCCTGCAGTACTGTAAGCACAAACATCACAGCAATAGTTCAGATATTCCTTTAAGACAGAAGCAGTCACACTTTACAATAATATTTTCCAAAGTCTAAACTCAAGACCAAATATTGCCAATATTCCTGAAGACTGACAAACAACCAGACAAACAGAAGGGCAACAGGCACCTTTCCATCAGTTAGCAGTCCCACATATGATTCATCCCACATGTGACTCTTGCTAACTATACGCCCCAGAAGAACCAGCCACTTGTTGTAGGAGGTTCATAAAGGAACTGACCTAGCCTGGAGTCCTTATTTTGTTTTCAGTGACAGTAACCATTACCATTCTGGGCAAGCACAAACATGCTGGGTTAAACACAAAACAGCACTACTAAGGTTGCAGTTTTCCCAACAAGGTGTCTGTCAGTTTTCTCTTTCATCAGCACTGCTGATTTAAGTTGGTACTGAAGACACCCAAGAATTGCAAGACTGGGTATTCTGGTTTTATATTTTATGCAGACTGTGACAACAGGAACAGAGGAAATTTGAGAAGAAAAATCTTACATGAAACTCAATTGAGAAGCCCACCTGAAATGTAAATGTATACAAACATTGTTCTGAATGCAATTCCTTCAAGATTCAAACACAAGGAATATCAACTTGACTCTCTTTTTTTGCTTTACAAGTTCTTCTCAAACTGCAAAGAGCTCATAGGTTCATAAGGACCTGGCTATCATCCTTAGACATTTATAGGTAAGAAAAGTCTTGACATTTTGTTTCCTCTCTTAAAAAAAAACCCAAAAGTTTAATAAGCAGTAGCTCAACAACTTAATCTTCCAATACATTTTAAAATACTGTAAAAAGGTTTAAGACATTTAAAAGCACAGTGCTAGTAGTGCCACCAACAGTAAGATCCTGAACAAGAAAACTCCATCACCATCAACATACCATGGCCTCATGTTTTGCAAATGTCCTGTACACTGTGACCTGGCATGGTTAAGTGCTTTATTGCTATTTACACAAGTTGGTATTATCTGGGGTGGGTTAGGAGGGGTTTGCTTATTTGTTTTAGGGATTTTTTTTTTTTTAGAGAGGCTGCAAAAATAATTTTCCTTCAAAGTTGACAGATCAATGCAGAAAACACACTCTTCATTTTCTTTTAAGTGATTCCATATTACCAGAGTCAATTCTGTGTCTCAACAGTTCTGTGTGAAGTTTGGAAGCCAGACTTTCTTAAAGGTGTCTGAGTGAAATAGTGACTGCAGAACTGTGTTCCAAGGCCTGCTGAGCCACTCCTATGGCAGTAGCATCATGCTGGTGTGAAATGGGCTGATAACGAGGGGTGTTTGCAGTGAGTTTCTTGCCACAGAGTCAGTAGGACAGGACAGCCACTGGCACAGGCTGTTCAGGGAATCAAGAGCTGCAGCAGGGCTCTCCCCTCGGCTGGACACCTGGCAACTTGATGCAGAGTTTCCTGGGCAAAGCAAGCTCAGTCAGGCTTTGTGCAGAGAACTGAATTCACCAATGGGTGCATATAACATGTTTTTCTATAGGGGCAAAAGTAGTATATATTATGTATTTTTTTTTTATATAAAAAGCTCTTAATAAAAAGATTAAAACCCAAGAGTCTACGTTACATGAGTATATATTGTTAAGATAACTGAGCAACAATTTGTTCTTGCTTGAGTTCATTAATGAATTGCACTACTCTGTGCTAAAACTTCTACACGTTAGCAGCATCATGTCTCCCCCCTTCCTACACTGTCTATAGCAGGCACACCACACGCAGCTTTCCTTATAGAGATGCTAATAATGTACCTCCTGGTAAACATTTTAAGTGCATTACAGACACAACTGCTTGCCTCAGGTATTGTAACTCAAAACCAGATGCAAAGCCAGTCACATATTCCTACGAAGTACTAATTCTAATGACTCTTCACAGCCTGTTCATATATTAAAACTTACTTATGTCCCTATGTTTTGCCTCCTTCAGTTGGTGCTAACCTTGAATGAATATTCCAGCTTTTCCCAAAGTTCAATTCCATTTGGTATTTTCCACCTCACAACTATGACCACAAATACATTTGTACACACATGGTGGGTTTTTTTTTTTACTTTCTTATCCAACCTCACAAAAGTAGTAATTTTTTACCAAAAAAAAAAACCACAAGCTTTACAGAAAAGCAAAAGGAAGGTACTAGTGTCTATAAAATACTTAAGACAGTTCCAGCAGCAGTCCTGTATAAAGACAGCATACATATTTAACATGAGTAGATTGGACATGGACATGGGGCCAAGCACGTTCCTTGCCACTTATGGCCATCTAGAGCTCCCACTGGGGCCCTTCAGATTTGAGTGGTCCTTTGCACAGCAGCTACTCCACAGTGTAACAGCCTAGTGCACAGCTTCCTGCTTCTGCATCAGCTATTACGGAGAAAGGCAGGATTTGGAATCAGCATAAAGAAATGATGGAGCACTTTCAGCAAACAGAATGGGACTGTGAATTCCAGCAAACAAGAAAATCCTGAGGCTTGATGTTTCCCCAAGAGCAACAGCAGCTGCTCCGGGACAGTTGCAGTCCAAAGCTTCAGTACTCTTCAACTGTAGGTAAAGGTCAACACATTTGCCATTTCTTCTGATGAGCATGAACCATCCTGACTCCATCAACTATTGTGCCCTAAGACTTACATTAGTAAGTATCAAAGTTATGGTCACAGGTCTTGCTATTCATGTTATCTATAGTCTAGTGGTTAGGCAAGCCAGGCTAAGTGCTGTTTTGCCAGCTCAGGTGTCTAATGTTACAAGAATTAGTGGTGCAGAGGAAAGCGTCACCACCACAGTATGCTCAATCTGAGTTTATACAGTAATGCACATACATTTATCCTTCTCTCATTCTAGCACTGTATATATTTCCTGCTATGCATTTAATTTTGCCTGCATCTTCAAATATCTTTGCATTTTGGTATGCTTTAAATATGTTTGTCTTTCTAACCTTTTTTTTTTTTTTGGCTGCTGTAATAATCTGACCTATTAAAGAAATCAACCTAAGTAGCATGAATGGGAGCAGTGCAATGTAGAATATGTATCTATATAGTTTTCCTTCAGAAGAAAACACCCATGAATGCTGTGTTTAAAATCACCCCTACTCAGAAATTAAAACCAGCAGTCCATTGGGAAAAAACAAAACAAAACAAAAATCTACAAAGTAGGTGTTCCTATACATAGTGATGAGGAACCAAAGCTTTGAAGGTCTCAGTGCTTCTTTATTCACAAAGGAATATTAGCTAGCTTCTGTCCAAGAATCTCAATGCGCCAAATCAGTATGACTGACACTCAGAGCTCTTGAATCTGTCAGACAATTATTTCGTTCCTGTGTGAAGGGGAAAAAAACCAAACAAATAAATTAAGCAGATATCCAGGTAGTTCAAACAGACACACACACATCCTCAACAAAGAGGAACAAACAAATACAAGGAACTATGTCGAACAGACCTTGTTCAAGTTGGGTAGGGGGACTTCCTCACCACCCTCCTTTGTATATAATAAACATCTTTTCCCCCAACTTTTAATTAGCAATATTGAAAAGATCTCCTGTTATGTACATATACATCCTTTACAGTCCTGACCCAAGGCTTACCAGAAATGCAAGAGCCCATCTTTGAGAATTGCCATGAGTGTCTATAATGGGTGATCCACAAACGTTTGCAGGAAGTGAGAACTAATTTTAATAGTGCCATGTACACAATACATCGCTCTTCTGCAATTTACATCGACTATCTATAAGGGAGTCACTTTAGGGGCATGCTGCCATTGTTGCTGCAAAGAATTATACTCAACCCTGATTTTTTTGGGGTTTTGGCTGAACTTCATTCTAAGAAAAGTTTTGCACACACTTCACAGAGAACTGCAGTATGCTCGTTAGAGATAATACAGTTAAGACACCTTTCTGCCACTCAACAGTGAAATGAGAGCCATACGGTATGGGCTTTCTTGCTACACAATGAAGATCCTTAAGTACAATTTCGTTAGTACAGAAGCAATTTTATCCTCCTAAAATTAGTTGTAGTTACTGTGTTAGTAAATGCACACAGTGTTTAGAATGCAGAACATTGCTAGCTTATTGGACAATCTAAGAAACAGTGACTTACTAGGAAACACCAGGAGATGGTGAGTAGCGATCGGGCACACCATGTACAGATAAGCAAAATAAGGAGGCTTTGTATTAGCAAAAGTGTAACATAGATCAGACAAACTTTTAGAGACTGCACCTGTACGACCTCAGAAACAAGTCACATTTAAGGGGATCTGAAAACGTAGAGCAGTTTGCAATAAATGGGGCAAACAGTAACTGGGCTTTAAAAGTTCTTGTATTTTTAAGAGGCATTTACAAGAACATAAGATTCCAAAGGATTCATATCCACTCTAATAGTCAGAAGCTCCAAAGCCAGATACTGCTTGATAATCACAGAAGTCAATGCTCTTTACTGGTCAGACTTAATCACTTGCTTAAAGCATAATTTACCAGTGTTACAGAACGATGCCTTAAGCATGTGCTGTAAACATTTTACTAACATAGGATCTCGTCAGTCACTAGGAGTTTTTTCTTTTGTTATTCATCATACTTTTTTTTTTTTTTAATCTCAAACCCTACTAATGATACCTAGTTTTGTAAGAGTATTGTAGGGTTTCTTACTTGAAAATGATCTTCAGCAGCCTTGCCACCCATGTTAAGAACATTCAGAGAACTGGCACGCTTCATGCTGCAACCAGGACAGTGAACATGCAAGGATAAACCAATCAGAATAGCTGAAAACTAACAGCTCTAAAACCACAAGTATCACAACAAGCAATGCACAGCTAAGGGAGTTTTAACAATGCCCCCACACTGGTCTGAGGGATACTCTCTAAGATAACTACATAACTTAGGTTTATATTCATTCTAAATTACATATAAAACCCAAATAAGCTCCTCAGAGCTTAAACATTTCAGGCAACTGATTTCAGTTCAAGTAAAAAAAAATCTTAATTTTAAAAGCATATCAAGTTAATACACTGACTTAGCATCATTTTTTAATTAATTAATTCTCACTTTTGATTTTATGCAGCTTCATATAAAAGCATCAAAACAGACAGTTTAGGGAAAAAAAAGTGAAACATGAATAAATTTGTCATGTAGGCAGCGTCTTGGAAAAGCTATTGACAAACATTGGGTTAGTACTTTCTGCCTCATCTAGGTAAGTCTCCAGGACCTATTTTAAAAAGCATTTGTTTAAAACATTTCAAAGTGAAGCAAAAGAAATGGTTGCTGCTATGAAGTCTTTCAGCTCTGAGCACTGGTAACAACAACCCTAGAATACTGCATTGAAAGCAACAGGTAAGAGGGAGTGGACATTAATTACCTATATATAAGCTAATGACAATCAAAATATCACTGCATTAACAGTAATATCTACTGCTGTTTGAGACAATTAATACTTTATCTACATTTCTCAAACATGAAATTTAACGAGAATATTTTAAAGTGTGTAATGGAATTCAAGATGAACTTTAAGACTTCTATCATCATGTGGACTACAGCTGGAATGCCTGATGTCCTTTATCCCAAAATGTCTGGACATTACTTACAATGTTCTGTTTGCTTTGGCTTTACATTAGCTCTTCAGCTATGTCAGAACTACTAAATGAGGACTACCTAAAGCTTTAGAGACAACTGGCCAATGCCTTCCAATAACATGGAAAGGTTTATCCATACAGATCACATTAGATATGAAACAGTTTTTCTTTCTACTGAAGCAAGACTGTCAAAATGAAGCATGAGTTTTTAATGCTTTCATAAAGGAAAGGCTTAGCAGAATAATGAACCAAAACACTAACAAACACAGGCAACAGCTGCCACATAGCGTAAGCTCACTTAGGACTACAACATTTCAAAAGCTAGAATGCACACAGTTTAAAATACTTGACATGAGTGTTAGCAACAACAAAGCAAGGCCTCATGCATGCTATACACCTCTCATTTATTCAGGGAAATATGTACAACAGAGGTTATATGTGGAAGTCAGTTAATCTGTAAAACAGAAAGAAAGCATTACCTAAAACTCTTCAAAAGAGTGGAGAAGTTTATGGAAAACAGGGAAATAGAGAATCTACAGGTACATTTTACACGAGTACTTTAGGTTCTTGCTGAAATGCAAATAAATTTAAAACCCCTAAACTTTTAATCAGCCATGAGATACTGGTTTGGTTGGTTGGTCTGGGGTTCTAGTTTTTGGGTTTGCTTTGTTTTTTGTGGTTTGGTTTGGGTTTTTTTTCTGAATAAACATACTTAAGAACTTTTGTTTGGCAAATGTACTTTTAATTCCTTCCACGTTGCAAAAGATTGCACAAGTCCCATGCGATTGTTGTTTCTTGTGCATAAGTAATAGCAATAATAGAAGTGGGGGTTTTTTTCTTCTTAATTTACAGATCTTACTTTTTAAAAGTGAAAAATAAAAAAAAATTTAAAAAAAAAAATCAAACCTAACATTAATTAAGCCAGCTTTAATTATTACAGAATTCTGAAATATGATAAAAGAAAAATACCTGATGCCATGCTTCAAGTAGCATGTTTCAAAGAACAGTTCTTACAAGATTTGCTCTTTGCCAAAAAGGCTTTTGCATGATTTTAAAGAATCAACTTCCCTGATGAATTTTCCACTTTATTCCCTTTAACCTTCTTAAGCAAGAACATGAAAACTAAGTATTTCTTTCATGCTGTGATATTGATGTATTTCGGTTTGAGTCTCTCATTCACAACCACACCCACACTGTCAATAACTATTTACAGAAGCACAAAGTAATAGGTCCAAATCCATCTAAAAAAAAAGTCTTCAAAGAGACACAGGCAGTGACTACAGAGGTGTACTGCTAAAAAGGGAGGAAGAGAAACCTTCTACCTAGAGCGGCTGACTTCATAACAAAAATGATTGATATGTTTGTTATGTCAGTATTGCAACACTCAGCCATTAGACACAGTAAAACCAAAAGGTTTGAATATCCCTATTATTAAAAACTAAAAAACAAACAAAATGAATTACTAAAGTTTCTTCAGAAAAAGAAATCAAAGGTATTTCTTGGAATACCAATATATACAGCCATGCTTCTTGATCTACAAAGCATGTTAACACTAGGAATCTTTGCATTTGTTGTTAAAATCTTCATTTATATTGGCTAGTTTTAAAAGGTCTGTATTTCACAAGAACAGAAAATGCAATATTTATTTGTCTTTTACACACAACATGCATATCTACAGAAAAGCCTGTCAATGCAATATACTTATTAAAAGTGTCAAGAAAACACTATTCTTTGAGAACTCTGGTGACAAGAATAACAAGAATAATTTATCAAAAAGGGAAAGGAAGAAAAATACTGTTTTATCTTCAAAATTGCTACACCCTCATGTCTTCAGATGAGGAAATCTGGTGATACAGACCCCGCACTATAATTAATGTGAGTAGGTAATTTCTACATTAATGGAATAACACTACTGAAATGCAGACAAAAAAGCAGTGGAGTTCTTGCAGCACACTGCAAAACCAAATGTCTTCAGTTATATGTAAGCATAATTTTCTATAGCTATAATCACATAGTTTTATTTATCTGCAAAAAACGTTTGCTCTACTTACTACAGAGAATAAGCTTTTAAGATACTGAAAACCTTTCCATGTCTCACAAAAATGAGGGAAAAATGCAAAATTAGCTACGAATAGATTCATCTATCCATGCAAGAATACACCAGAACTACAATGTATGAATTTTGGACAGAGCTGAACAGGAACAGAAAATCAACATATAAAAACACTGATCTTGAAGGCAAAGGAATCCCTTTTATTTAATTTGGCTTGCATTTGCCTGTTTTCCCTAAATTATTTGACATTTATGTCTTTTCTTCTTCTGTATCACATGCTTTGCAGTTTACTCCCGGACTGTCATCTCAGAGGCAATACTTAATAATGCAACAAACCCCACAAAAGTATTTTTTACCTTGAATTTAATTCAGTGCCTTTAACACCAAGTCTCGGGCAGTCGACAGTGAAAATTAACTAATGTATCAGTTTGAATTTGTTTCCAGATCCCTGTCTCCTGTACTACCACCATCATCTACTATATTACTCATAGGTACAACTGCTCCATCAGAAGATACTCCAAAGTCTCCAGTTTAATAGTTTTAAAGTGTAAGCTCAAATTAACATTATCATTTCCTCTCAACTAAGTGAGTTTGCATTTTACACAGTAAGGGGAAAAAATCCTGCCAAACAATTATTATGGGCATGAGGGTAACACCCACAAATGCTATTATGAATAACAGTAGCACCTTTTTAATGTTTCAACTTCTCTACCACAGGCACTATATTAATAATATTTTTGTGGATTTATTAGAAGCATTATGTACTCCAAATGCATTATCATAGGGTAAATAGGAAAGAGTGAGAAGTCAGATTAGTTTTGGATTTTTGACACCCGATTTCACTGAGGCCAAAACATTAGTGAGATGCACAGCTAGGTTCAAGCTTTCATCATTTTCCTCCACTCTCCACACTTCCTCACTCGGATTTTCCAAAATAGAAACTGGAAAGGGCTCTTTATACCCACAGCAATATATAAAGTTATCTCAAGAATATATCAAGAATATTAGCTGTGGGTTTACTGTATTTAAGCTTTTACTTTAAAAATCAGAAACATTTCTTACTCTTCACTGCTGTGTGAAAAAGGATTTTTGCAAGTAATAAACATTTACTGACAATTCTACAAGGTTTTTCTGTTCTTCAAATTGCTGAAACAGTAGAAAGAGGGGGGGGAACACTGTTAAAATTGAGCTAACTCTTAGAAGCAAATACAATTCCTACTTTAAGACAGCAATCTCTATGATGTGCAGTTAGCTAAGCAAAGAAGAATACATTGTCCTCAGCACTGCCCTAGGCTACAGTGGGGGCACAGAAGGAGGGCACACCATCACAGCTAAGAATAGATAATTACCCTGGATTCTTTGGTTCACTGTCTCGTGAACTTCCTCCCTTCAGCTTTCTAACCAGCTTCTCACTGCTGCGTCTAATGGAAGCACGAAGTTTGCTAAAGGAACCACTGCGTTTTAAAGATCCAGTGCCATCCTGAAAAAAATTGAACACATGTGAAAGTGCAGGAGTTTGTTGCCCTCCCCCAAACCTGGCTCAAACGCATTTTATTGGTGACTATTTTCTGTTTAGATTGCTAATAATACATACTGGATACAATTAGCTAAACACAGGACATCACATATCTGTAACTTTACCAAAACAAAAGGATTCCTTCAGAACTGTAACAAAGGTTTCCAAAATGCTCAAGCCATTAATTCAAATTTAGTAAAACCCCACCGCAGCAGTCAAACCATTCACCACCACCTTGCTACCATTTCAGGAGCGCAGTGTGGTTAACAGTACAAGCCTCAAGCAAAAGCATTCCATCAGTCTAAGAAACATGTCTGTTTAATCCTAAAATTCTTTAAAATATTTCTGATAAGAAGTCTGAATGGCTGAATTTTGATGCTTCATTTAAATTTTCACCAAAGAAAACTCAAAACACAACAGAATTATTTTTTCATACATTTCATTCATGTTTCCCACTGCTGTTGTGATCCAAAGAAACTTCCAGCTGACCACAATTCTTTATTTTACTCTTAAAATAACAACTCTAAACCTAACAGTTTAGTAAGATTAGAAGTGATCGCTTCCTATTTCATAGAAATCTTAGGTGATTATTAGAGAAGAATTGTAAAAGAAGAAAGTAAAGTACTACTAAGCAGACAAAGACAGACACCTGAGTTGGAGTGAGTTTATTAGAAGTTAGAAAGACAAATACACAAATCACTGAACACCAAGATTAGTAGAGAAAAGCATAATTGCCAAAATCTCACACAAAGACTAAACAGCAATGCTACTTTAGAATAATTTTAAGTGAAGACATCCAGAGTTCCATATTGATGTTAACCATATAATAGGTCTCTAAATACATTTTAAAGCACTTGGAGAACATGCCTTACTGGTTTGGTTTTTCTCCTGTAAAGATCACCATCATGCCATTTCAATAATACCTTGTGTGATATTTTTAACTACCTTTTTCCATAGTGAACAGCTACTTATAAAGTTCATTGTAATTTGTTTGGTTTTGTTGGTTTGTTTTTTTTTTTTTACTAATGTATTACACAGCAAATGGTTGTAATAACATTTTTTATGACTAGATACATATCTGGCAAAGCTACACGTGTACAGAAATAGAAAACCAAAAGAGACACCAGCACTGAAGGAATGGCCAGTTTACAGGGAAGTGTAGCTCTAACAAGAATCTTAAGGGAGTTGCTAAAACACAGCAGTCAGTACTGAAGAGAGAAGTTAAAGCTTGAAGATGGTGCACGCCCGTCATGCAGGAGACAGTATAAGAATCACAAAAGGCATCTAGGCCTGTCAGAAACGGAGAGAGAAAAACTGAATCAAACTGTTGGGAAAAATTCAACAGTTTTCAATTTTGAACAGTTATGTTTACAGTATTTCTAGGTCAGACAAACGTTTCTGGTGTATTTGAACTGTCTTTAAGGAAAGTGTGCAGGCCCTTGCAATTACCAAAAGGTTCATTTTTTAGACAGTTTTGCCTATGTGACTAATGCATGACATTCAACTTACAAATGAGCACAAATGACGCTGAGTATTAATGAAGTACAAAACATCTTTAAGGAGGGGTAGCTTTAGTATTACATTTTGAAAACAAAGGATTTTATTTGTTTCAGTTGACACAAAAATAAAGGAAACAAACAAAAAAAAAATCAGAAGAAAGGAACAAATCGTGGTGCATTCATTTCAGCTTTAACTTCTGTCAGGAACTTTCCTTGAAACAAAACTGCAAGAAGAAAAATGTCCTCCCCTAATCTCCAGACAAAATTCTGTTTCATTACTTTAAAGAATTAAAATCCAGCTAATCTCATTAATATTTTGTGTATGTCTTATACACACACACACAGAATCCAAGTGGAAACTTCGGTATCTTTTCTAATGAAGCAAGGCGGATGAAAGAATCCACCTTTAAATACAAGCCATGGTTCAATTTACATGCTTTTCACTCTCAGTGTTAAGTACAGAAACCATTACTGATAATATTAAGATAACAGTCTTGAGAGCCTTTAGCTGTAGCAACTAGAATGAACAACAATTTAAGTGATTCCTGCAAATGGCAAAATGCCTTGCTACCAAGTGATTACAAGATCAAAATATAACTGTTTATATTTCAAGCTAAATTGGAAATTTTGTTCTCTTTTTTAAAAATAAGACTTCAGCCTTACAGGATTGAATAAATTGAAATCTAAACTCTGATTAGAAGTATGAGATGAGTGAAAAGGCTCATTATTCCTACGGTCTTAAACTAGTGATGCTGTAGCAGTGATAAGGATCCAATGAACAAAGGCAAGACAAATTTGGTAGATACAGAGCATAACTTTCATTATGCTAACTAGCACTTTTGGGTACTTCCAATCTGAAATAAAAACACTGAACTTGCCAGTTAACTCTGACTGCATTATTATCAGAACACCTCTAAAACATGACCTTAGGATAAAAACCAACAAAAATTCCTAAATCCAGTGTGAGGAAGAAGAAAAGAAAAAAAAAAAAAGAAAAAAAATCAGACATAGCCATGTCTATGGCAAAGTTTCATTGCTGATTTTTATGTCACTCAGAAGAATGAGCATCACTTTATTACTTTTATTACACCTCCCCATCACTATCATCACCTATATTTTGTAGTTGTCTGCTACAATGCTGCTCTGGCTGCCTGACACTTCACATTAAAGAAAAGTTACTCTTACTGGCTAGTCTGTGGTAGCAAAATTTACTGCTTTTATATCACACCTGAAAGTAGTCTGACAGACCCACGAGCTTTTTGCAGCACATAGATTAGAAAACTAGAAGATACTTCCTCACACTAAAAACATTATCTTAAATTGTTGTACCATAATTTTTATCTGCCCTGCAACTGGCTTCAAGATCAACCGAAGCAAATGCAATTACAGATATCCACTGTAATTTTTAATAGACCAACAAATTAAAGAATAAAAATCTTGGGTTTTTTTACCTTGATTTTTTAAGACAAAATTATTTATTTGCAATCAAGTATCTTTGGTTCATTTTAAGGGATGCATTCACAGAGAACCTGTAAACACGCACCTGAACCTCAGCCACGTTCATTTTAATAGTTAATGACAAATTTACTTACAGTAGGTATTTCAGTTCTTTTTGGAAGAATGCTAAACAATACATCAAAGAATACAATGCTTACTAGTGATTGAATTCCATATGGAACTCAATCAGTAGATCTTCCAAGTTATTTCATTTTCCTACATTTGTTGCTTTACAAACACTACCTATTCTCTGACAGGTAAGAAAGAGACTCAGGCTGACTGCTTCAGAATAATTTAAAGGCAAAAGGCAAGCCTCTCTTCAGGCTCTGCCTATAGAAGTAACTGATTAAAAAAACAAAAAACACCACACTATTTTATGAATCAGAATATTTTGTCTGGAGGGAAGACACAAGAGTAAAAAACCAATTACACAATATGAAGTAGAGGAAAGAACAGCACTGAGATAGGAACACCAGGGGCAGGGCAGAGGGAGAGAGAGTTGCCCACTTTATGTAAGACACATAATACAAAATACCTTCTTTAGGAGGAAAAAAAAAGAAATAACGAAAATGAGAATAAAGCAATCTCACTTCAGCATGCTAAAAATGAGAGAAGTCTGTTTGCCCTGAGAGGTCAAAATTTAAGTTTTCAGATCAACAAATTTTATCACTAAGTTTGATTCAAGTATTGACCTAGAAATACTGTCTATTGCTTTTCCACAGAAGGCCCTTTAAATCCAAACCCTGCATGCTTGTTTAAGTAATGTCAATAATAGAAAAAAGTTTAATCCATTTAGAACATAGTCATGCAAAGTCAAGCAATTAAAAGGAGGAGTACAGTACACAGTTCTAACACTGAATGGGCAAAATGAGAAAAAAAAAAGAGTTATCCAACCTTACTTTGGCTTTATTAATGATGCAGTGTTATTCACAAGAGATGCTGATTGACTGTCTTGGCACTGAAAACACCAATGCCAAGAAAACAGTAAGAGAGAAAAGCAAAGATGGAAAGAACATTCTCCTTTAAGCAATATGAATTTTATCAAGGTTTCTTTGGAATGCTAAACTTTGTCTCATATGACTGAAAAAAAGAAAAGACGAAACAAAAAGATTGCTATTGCAAGAGAAATTAAACTTCAGAACACTCAATATTGCAAAGTAGGCTACTTCTCCTCCCATAAAGCAAAAGCAGGCAACACCACTTTTATAATCTAACAGAATTGCAGCTGGGAGTTAGTTAACAGTGCAATATACATCCCATTGCCAGCAATGGGATAAACCATGGGAAAGCTGGTGACAGAAGCAAGCAACTACATAAGCCACATTAATAACTGAAAGCTTGCACTGTGTTTCAAATTAAACAAAAACAAGGGTTAGAAAAATGCATATGTAATCACTATACATATATATATACACTTGTATTTTATGGCAATTAGTGTATACAGTATAGCCAGTATGTGGGAAACAAATAGGAACAATTTCCCAACAAATTTTAAGAGAGTGAAGCTGTATTAGTAGTTCACTTAAGAAACATGAAATTACTATCATTGTTATGTGAGGGCACTGCCCCTTAAAATAGATTGTACAGCAGCATGAAAAATTAAATTGAGTAAGGAGGTAAGGAGCAGATTGTAATTATTTTAGTGTTAGACCCATCACTTTAATTTACTCTAAAATTGCTAACACAAAATGCACCTCCACAGCAAACATTCTTTGTATTTTTAAGTATTTTAAAGGAAACATTTAAAACATGGACACATATGGCTCCAGAAGGACAAAGGCAAACATTAGTTAATTGCCGGAGTATTTCTACCAGTAAAAAGAAAACACTGACAAGCAACCGCAAACCAGACCATCACCAGGACACTCAATCAGCATTAAACAACTTCAGAGTTAAATACAACTGCTTGATATTTGTCAAGAAATTTCACCATTGAGGACGACCACAGAAAGTAAGTTTTAAAATGTTTAAATATTACCATTTTTTACATTANATAGGTTTACTTTCTGTTAAAGAATAACCATCCATTGACAAATAATCTTTTAAATATCTTAGAAGTGCTGAAATATCTTCTATGAAAACCCTACACTAAAAACAAAGGCAAAATCTTAAACATGGGAGCTAGCAAATAATAAGGTTCAAATCATACTTTTCAGTTTTGTTATCTTTGTGATAAACCTTTCCACGTGATAAATGGTATTTGTGGCAAGAGGTGATCCCATCTGAATGCCTTGCATGTAAGAAAATACCCTGCACATTTCANTTTTTAAGTATTTTAAAGGAAACATTTAAAACATGGACACATATGGCTCCAGAAGGACAAAGGCAAACATTAGTTAATTGCCGGAGTATTTCTACCAGTAAAAAGAAAACACTGACAAGCAACCGCAAACCAGACCATCACCAGGACACTCAATCAGCATTAAACAACTTCAGAGTTAAATACAACTGCTTGATATTTGTCAAGAAATTTCACCATTGAGGACGACCACAGAAAGCAAGTTTTAAAATGTTTAAATATTACCATTTTTTACATTATGATAAACAAAATGTTCATAATTTCTTAATTGATTACAAAATACAAAGTAGATCATCCAAGAAAATACTGAACGCGTTTTTTGTTACGGTGACAATTTATCTAGGCTATTTTTTTAACTGTGTACTGTACTTACCCCGTTCCATTCTACGCTCATACTCACTTCCTCGCCTCCATCGGGACCGCTCTCATACTTTACCACATCAACATTGAGGCTTTCTCGGCTCCGCCTTTTTTCTATGCTCTCAGGGTCATTCAGCACTTCAGCAACTCTCTGTTTATGAACATTGTCAAGACCCTGAGAATTAGATAAAGTGGGGAAAGGTTTCATTTTATTACAAGCTGTATTAATCTACAGCTCACACACAATAATAGTATTGAGTCAAACCAAGGCACAACTCCATCCTCCTTTCACAGGGCAGTTGAGTTGCCCTTTATACACCGTGGGAGGCAACACGGCATGAAGTGGATAGTTTGGCCGTTAGGGAACTCAGTGATCTGCCATTCTTTTCCTCGTTCCCTACATTTGTTAAAGCCTCATGGTGTTTGTTTCGCCTACCTCAAGTCATCTAACTACCAGCTTAACATTTAAGCAATTTATAGATCATGGGCAGTCAACGTAATCCCAGTTTTTCGCCTATCAAATGGTGCAGTATTCATCCACATTTGGAAAGAACATTGCAGGTGTCTGAATACCTAATACCTAAGATAGTGGTTGTATTATTTAAAAACACTGACGTACAACATGGTAATGTAACTTATCCCTCAGAAGGAAATCAAATAGAAAATAAGCTCATAATAGAACAGACTATATATGGTTAGAGCAAGTCCAGAGGAGGCAACGAAGATGATCAGAGGACTGGAGCACCTCTGCTATAAGGACAGGCTACGAGAGTTGGGGCTCTTCAGCCTGGAGAAGCGAAGGCTTCGAGGAGATCTTATAGTAGCCTTCCAGTATCTGAAGAGGGCCTACAGGGAGGGACCATTTACAAGGTCTTATAATGACAGGATGAGGGGTAATGGGTTTAAACTGGAAGAGGGGAGATTCAAACTAGATGTTAGGAGGAAGTTCTTTCCAGTGAGGGTGGTGAGACACTGGAACAGGTTGCCCAGGGAGGCTGTGGATGCTCCCTTACTGGAGGTGTTCAAGGCCAGGTTGGATGAGGCCTTGAGCAACCTGTTCTAGTAGGAGGTGTCCCTGCCTATGGCAGGGGGTTGGAACTAGATGATCTTTGAGGTCCCTTCCAATCTAATCCATTCTATGATTCTATGGTCAATGAAATAGGTTTACTTTCTGTTAAAGAATAACCATCCATTGACAAATAATCTTTTAAATATCTTAGAAGTGCTGAAATATCTTCTATGAAAACCCTACACTAAAAACAAAGGCAAAATTTTAAACATGGGAGCTAGCAAATAATAAGGTTCAAATCATACTTTTCAGTTTTGTTATCTTTGTGATAAACCTTTCCACGTGATAAATGGTATTTGTGGCAAGAGGTGATCCCATCTGAATGCCTTGCATGTAAGAAAATACCCCTGCACATTTCACCAGACAACATTATCAGCAAATGCAGCTGGAGATCTATGCGACAAATCTATAGAGCCTACCACAATAGAGAAAGTGAGACTTATACCAGAGTTCTGCTTAAAAGCACAGTACATAAATAAGTATTAAAGTTGGTTTAATGGCATATAGAAATCAGGCTCTTGGTTCCCATACAGCTACTTTCCACTAACTGAAGAGAATAGCCCTCCCTAATGTAACTCTACACACAACGAAGCATGAAACTAACATACAATGACCTTGTATGTTCACTTCCACCTGGATGCACAGAGCAGGAAACTGGCTAGAGCTCTCCAACAGCAGAGAAGCGTAGGCTCAAAATAGCTTTTGCACCAATCCTTTTAGTAGCACAGAACACAAAAAAAGCATAAAACTATTTAAATTCACTACTAAGGAGGCAATGTATCACATTTGGATCTCCAGGCTCCAGGTTCTGTTCCAAAGCTATCATCTTTTATTTACCTCACATGTTAAAAAGAAGAAGGAAAGAAAGGAGGGTCAGGTAACTGCACTTTCCCAGTTTGTTTGATTCTTTCACGAAAGATGAAGGACAAAGAACCTCACCAGTATTCAAACCCTCACACAGATCCCAGGAGCTAAAGCAAACAAACCAAGCATGAAGAAGAGAGCTGTGGAGGATTGATGCTTTTCCACAGTTGTGAACAAAAGTACCTCTTTACCTTTAGCTCAAAATGGAAAATGCATTCACCCTGTCTGTCCTCCTTTAATGGTCAGAAACTAAAAAGTAATGTCAAATGCTGCTAGTATGACAGTTTCATTTCCTGCACGTCCAAATCTACTGCTGTGTGTTGTGTGATACATCACGGTATAATGGTATAGGGAGTATGTGATGCACCAAGGAAAATTTGAAGCATGCTTAACAAAATAAGTAGTAGCAGCAAATCTCCATCAGGCTCTATAGGAAAAAAAAAAAAAAAAAAAAAAAAAAAAAAAAAAAAAAAAAGAAGTAGTGGCACAGGCAATTCAGAAGCAGACTGATTGAACAGGCACTCTAAAAGTGGGATTCTCTAATAGCTAGATCCTCCCATCAATAATTCCCAAATAATCAACTCAAACTGTAATATACATCCCATGGGTTTGTTGAAGAAACAGTAAGTGATACATTTATAATGGTCTAAAGATCTGTGCCAGTCGATCAGTTCTAAGCAGAAAAAGAACATTTGTAACTTTGACAGCTCCTTATTAAAAATAGAACAGCATTAATGGCAAAGAAGACTCAGCAGAAAGTCTCCATTTTTTTCCCTAGTTAGTCTCTCTCTCAGGACATGTAGCCAACTGAGGACTGCTGGCCAACACAGTGTTTTCCTCTCTTCTATTTTCCACCTAATTTCACTCCCAATTTGAATCACATCTCCAGTATGTGGTGCCAGTGCTCTAGTAATTAGCCGGTTTGCAAGCATTAAGATGTTTATTAGCAGTTCAGACTGAAATTAGGTGAAAACAGCAAGCACCAGACACTGAGTAGCTAGAAAAGCCTGTATTCTCTGTGTGTGTAAGATAGTGAAGCAGCAAATCTGCACAGCCACAATGCAGAAATATAATTAATACAAATTTTCATACTTGCCTGTTTACGAGATCTCATTGCTGCCTCTTCTAATGTTTCAGCAGCTTCAAACTTGCCCTGTCGTCTGTAAAGTGCTCCAAGGTTCTTTAAGGTAGTTGTTACTGTTGGACTATTTAAAACACACACAAAAATAGGTTTTTATATACACCATAAACACAGACGCCAAACTCTTCTCAACTCACAAACTAATAAAAACTTAAAGTTACTGCAGTATTTATAAAATAATTACAAAAAATATGCTGAGTCTTTCTTGAAATATACTATGCTGTACTTCATGTATATTGAAGGGGGCCAACAGGTTTTTCCAACTCCATTAACAGCTCTCACTGTGATTGGTCAACAGCCCTGAAACTGGAAGTCAGTAACCAGCCTCTAGATTCACTCAAGAGAAAGCTGGAGTGCTACGTCCTTGAGCTTCTCAGATGCATCTCAAGGTGGAAATTTAGCTCAATCTGAGTGTTTCCAACCAAGGAATTTTGAAGCGTCCAGAAAATAAAATCACATATCCCATTACCAAGTCTCACACTCTAATAGGACATTTTTGTTTCAATGACACAATGAGAATTATCTCAGTCACTGTATCGTTGTATTATGTTTTGCTCCAGTAACAGTAGAGAAAAGATTTCCTCATGCATTAGAATGAACTAGTACATGAAAAACAGACTAACAAAACGTATGTCACTCAGAGTTCAGGATGGAGTGAATAAGAGCAGATTTCACCAGTACAAAGACTCTGTTGCTTGTAAATATAAAGAATTCAAACAGTGAGGAAGCAAAAGATCTCTCACTGAGCATTAGTAAGAGCAGGTTACCACGTGTACCTTAAAAAACACAGTTAAGGAACAAAATTCAAGCAAAGAAAAAGTATTTTGCCAAGTATAATCCAAGTTCAAGCCTTTGTTTTTCTTCCATTTTAAAGTAAATGCTTTCACTCACAAAAAACTATTATTCCTCATGCTTCAGAAACTTAAATAATGCTGAATTGTGGCAGTTTAACTTTGTTTTCTTGTGGCAGCTAGAAAACTTGAGGCTCAGTTACTTGCAGAGTCTCTTTTTTGCCTCTAGCCCTCTCTAGAGACCTTGCTGGGGCAGGGAGCACATGTATGCCAACCAACGGTATAAAAAGAATGAAAGTGACCTATACTTCCATGTGAGGGATTGCCAAGAACACAACTGCTGGATTTCTATGTTACTTACTGCATCTAACCAGTCTAGATTAAAAGCAGCCTTGGGACTTGAAAACTGCTACTGTGTTCCTGAAACCCTATCTTGGAGCCTGAATTTTTAACACTATCATTTTTTTAGTCCTAAGCAAGCAGCTTGTTTGGTTTCACTTTTAAAAATGCTTTCATCTGACACCTCTGGACACTGGGTATTGCCGTGTTGTTTATCCTGTAAAGAAATCACCCACCTGTCAACTTTGCAGGCTTTGTACCAGCCACCATATTCCCCAAAAGATGTGCCATCTTTTTGCTTTCCCTAATTAAAAAAAAAAAAAAGTACCATTGAAAAAAAATAACTGATTTGTAACTTAAATAGGTAAAATATTAAAAAATATTTAGGATGCTGCCCTTACTTTGCATTCTTCCCTCTCTTCTGCATGCATCCAAATAGGCTTATTTTCATCTGCCGAAAGAGAAGAAAGCATTTTATAGAAGTACAGAAACTACAAACTATTCTGAAATAAAAGTTGTGAACCAGCAAATTATACTATTACTGTCACAAAAGTGCATATTGTCCATAGTATAAGCAGCAGATAAAAAAAACCATGCACCTCTTCTTTTATAGTTTCACAATTCTGTCTTCAATGTTACTGGAACTCAGAAAGAGTTATTTTTGAGAAGCTTTGAAATCAAGTATGTGTGCTGCCATCGATTTGTCACATGCCTACTTCTGTGCCAGAAAACATAGAATCATAGAATGGTAAGGTTGGAAGAGACCTCAAGAATCACCTAGTTCCAACCCCCTGCCATAGGCAGGGACACCTCCCACTAGTACAGGTCACTCAAGGCCTCCTCCAACATGTGTTTGTTTCTTTTATCATAATAACTGTTTCGATATCTACTAAGTGGTGCATATGCTACTGTCATGGAATGTAATGCAAATTCCTCACTGTGACTTACAGCTGGTAAAATGCATTTAACTTTAATATACAGTGAAATTCACAATATAAGGCTATTTTCCCCATTCTTCAATGGAGGATTCATATTAACAATGTATTTATTACATCATTAAAAATCCTTCACTGACATTTTCTGTGACTGTAAAGTGGCATACATTTTTCTGCTACTGTAAAACTACTGAAATTTGGGTTAGTTGGGCTTATGATAAATGGTAACTGAAGTGAAATCCATAAAACACAAACCTGTATCATACAGTCTACTTCATGTAAGAGAAACTCTCCTTTGAGAGGTTGGACGAGGCCTTGTCCTCGAGGTACGAGGTCAGTACCTGTACTAGTGGGAGATGTCCCTGCCTATGGCAGGGGGTTGGAACTAGATGATCTTTAAGGTCCCTTCCAACCTTACCATTCTATGATTCTATGAATCAAATATTACTGCTGTATCTAAACACTTTCTTACGATCAATGTAGTTCAACGCATCTATAAACCCATTTTTTAAGTCTACCTCAAGCAAGCAACAACTTTAATCAGAACATTAACTTAATGTAGATTTTGTTTCATAATAACCACAAACCATTAAAATCTAGAGACTCAGTTTCTTACCATCTACAGAGCCAAATTCCCGTTCATGAGCACGAGTAAGAATCTCTTTGTATAAAGTTTCTGCTTGCTTAAATTTGCCCTGTTTTAGATAGCAGGAAGCCTAAAAAACAAAATATCCCCCAAAAGGTATGAGTACGCATTTTAATTTTGCTTGGTAAATAATAAATAAAACACATGCTGAATAAAGATGCATTTCAACAAAAAATATTACTTTTTCTTAGGTTTTCTTTATGAAAGCCTTACCAGGTTATTCTTTGTTTTCGCAACATTTGGATCATCTGGTCCCAGCTTAGTTTGGTAAATTTCCAGTGCCCTCTGATAGTAGTATTCAACTTCCTCATATTTACCCTGGTTCTGGCATAGTAAAGCCAAGTTATTGAGCTGTTTGGCAACATCAGGGTGATCCTTCCCCAGGACCTGGAAAAGAAATGTATTAAAACATTCTCCAATGGAATTAAGGGTTTAGAAATGCATCATTTAGCAATAGCATGTGTTAGTCTGCACTCCTTGTCAATTGCACATGAGGATGACAAAAGCAAAATCCGCATTTGAAATATATGAAAATCAGTCAACTCCCTTGCAAACTGAAAGTGTTGCAGAACAATTCATAACAAAAATAATGTTAAGTAGTATTACAACATTATATACAGCATATTACATAAAGTCTGAAGATGCAGGCATTCAGCCTCACAGACTAGAATAAACATCTACATAGTAACAGAATAATCAACTTTAAAACATTCATGATGTTTCGTTTGTAATTCCAGTGCTCATGTCAAATCAAGATTACTTAACTATCAAAAGGGAAAGAAAAAGGTAAAAAAATGTTAATTACAAAACACAAAATTTAGATATACCCTGAGTGCTCCAACAGCTCTGTAGGCCTACTGAAATTCACTACTGTTTTGAATTTCAGACACTGCTAACTACTAGAGCATTGAGAACTCTGTGCTTTATCTGGCAGATCTACCCAACCAAAACTTAAGAAAAAATTGTTTAACTTCCCAGTCTCCCTCAAATAATAAAACAACCACCAAGCATTCAGAAAGTGCAGTATTTTTACCCATACCTTTTCTCTGATTTCCAGAGCTCGTTTACACAATGGTTCAGCTTCTTTGTACTTTCCTCGTTTACCATAAAGTACTGCAAGATTGTTTAGAGTTGCTGCCACCTGCCAACGGTACAGAAATAGTAACTACACTGGAATTTGCTAATGTAAACATGACAAATGAACACATATGCAATGCATTGATTGAAAATTTTTCATGCACTTAGCTGACCATCAGAAATTTTCAAGTGAAGAAATAATTATCATTGAACAAGTCCATACACAAACAAGGAAAGGGAAAAAAATGAAACAGTGAAATACTTTTGCTTCATTTGTGGGATTTTCTTTTAGTGCATACATTCCTTCCATATGTTCTTCTCTTACAAAGTTACCTCTCACATCTACATTCAGAGCTGCTCTGCTTCACACAGGCTACATGAAGCAAGAGATCACATTAATTTTAAACTTTAATTACAAAAGCTTGATTTATGTATCATTTAAAAGCAGCAGTAAACCAAATTACAAGCATCCCTTCAATCTGAGTTTAACGACATGATTTAACAAAATTCACAAATTATTTCCCATAGAAAATCCATGCAATCAAAAAATCAAGTATGTGCAACTCATTTGTGGTGCTCAAAAGGTACTTCAAATATCTAAGAGGCCTCCTACCTGTACTGTTTAGAGATAAGCCAGGTCTTAAAAACCTTCCTGTTGAGTTCAATATTAGAATCAGTTGAAAATAAAAAATCCATGAAAAACAGAACTAAAAATATGATATTGCATGTATACAAACCGCTGGATGATCTTTGCCCAAGGTCTTTTCACGGATAGCCAAAGCATCATTCAGGAGGTTTGCTGCATCTTTGTATTTGTTCTGGTCTCTAAATTATAAAGAATCATAGTTAGTAATGGGAATTTGGCAAAGGAAGTAATAAAAATTAAGCTGATTTCTGTACTGGCCTAAGGATGCTAGTAGACAGGAAGAGTAATTCAGAATACATTCAGAAGTCAGGAAAAGCTGAAGACTGTAGCAGTAGTTTGCTGGTTGAGGACCAGCATGTACTACTTCTATACTGCTGTCCAATTTACACCTCCAGATTATCTGGAAGTGAATACTCAAGATGTGCACCCTCAAAAAAAAAAAAAAAAAAAAAGCAAACCCCCCCNNNNAAACCCCCCCACAAAAAACAACCAAAAAAGTATCAAACCCAGCTTCACTTCCAGAGCAAAGGTACAGGCAAAAATGCAGCAACTTGTTTAACTTTGTATTTAAATATAGAGAGACATAAATATTGCAGGACCCTCCTGGGGGCTTTAATAGAAAACTGGGAAAGGAAAATAAAAGGAATGGAAAATAAAACTGGCAAAAAATGTTACTCTGAACATTAACAAGTTGTAGCCAAGTATTACCTTTTTAACTGATATTTATGTCAGTATACATACCTGTACACCAAAGCAAGTATGTTCAACATAGTGGCAACATCAGGATGATCATGACCCGAAGTCTTCTCCAGATCTTCAAGAGCTTGTTTACAGAGAGGTACAGCAACCTCATATCTACCTTGGGAAGCATACTGAATTACAAGATTATGAAGGGTCCTTAATCTTGCTGGAATTTCATAGCCACCTTGTTGGGCAGCAGCAGCTGCACTGCTATGCTGCTGTTGAACTGAAATAAATCAACAAGATTTCAAGTTGTTTAAGATAAGACTGACTAAAACATCTAACATTATTCCCCAAGGACACAAAATGAGACTTGCTGAATTTTATTTCTTCAGTACAAAACATACTTCACAGCAGTCATGCTGTCCTGAGCAGTGAAAATATGGCCATTTTATTCTTCACACTCTGTCCAGCATTGCATTATTTTACTTACCTATCAACTCAAAGGGTCTAATGTAATAAAACAATGAAGAAAGTTGAAAACACCTTCAGCTCAGGAAATCATTAACGATTTTCAGGTTTTATCATAATTTCGTACTAACAAATACTTGACTTCTCCTTATGGAAAGGAACATTAACATACACATTCTCTAAACATACTAATTTTTTGTTCCCCTTTGTTTGCTCTACCAAGGAGTACTTAGGATTGGCACATAAAGGATTAAAACGGTTGCAAGAGAAATGGCACTGAGTCACCAAAGCCAGCATCAGCCTTTTGGTTTTACTTAACTCTCAGGCTTAGCCATTTATTTTTCAGTAGCTCTTAACCTTTGCTTCTTTCAATTCTCATCCTCCCACTCCCCTCCAAAACCTACAAGCTGTTCTGTCTTCACCTGAGAGATTTCTGGAAAGCCTGAGAGAAGATCCTCTCACTCATTTTCATTAAGTTCTAGACATTACACAGGGTAAGGGCTCCAGCTGTGACCCCAACTTTCTATTATGCAAAAAACCCACTATAACAGCAAGTGAGAGCCTTATACTATGTCAGTGGAACCATACAATTTCAAGCCTACACCCACAACCACTGCCTATCAAAGCACTGAAGTATTTCAGTGCTCTTCCTGGAGGTCAAAGAAATCACTGACATGTGAACTTTGACATGGTAAACTGGAAAGTAAGGTAGATGGACTACACAAGTATACAGACGGCTTTGACATTCAACTTCCCTACTTATAGGGAAGCAAGAATGAGCTCAGGAGGGAGTTCACGGTCAACACTAACCTATTCCAAACTCTTTAAGTCTTCCTTCTATTGAGGCTATGGATAGCATTGCCATGCTATCAAGAATGCAGTGTATCCATGAGGTGGATTGAAAACTGGCTTGACGACAGAGTTCAGAGGGTTGTGATCAGTGGCACAGAGTCATCTTGGAGGCCTGTAGTGCTCCCCAGGGATCAGTACTGGGCCCAGTTTTGCTCAATATCTTTATTAACGACCTGAATTAGGGGATCAAGTGTACCCTCAGCAAGTTTGCTGATGATACAAAACTGGAGGGGGGGGGGGGGGGTGGCAAACACCCTGTTAGGTTGTGCTGCCGTCCAATGAGATCTGGACAGGCTAGAGAGCTAGGTGAAGGCAAACTTCATGAAGTTCTCTAAGGACAAGTTCAGTGTCCTCCATCTGGGGAGGAGTAACAGCAGACACCAGTACAGGGTAGGAGTTGCCCTGCTAAAAAGCAGCTCAGTGGAGAAAGACCTTGGAGTCCTATTGGACAGCAAGTTCTGCATGAGACAGCAATACGCCATTGTGGCCAAGAGTAACCTGAAGTACACTTACTTCCTTGTCCTTGATCATCTTCATCATTGGGAAATAAATCATCCAAAGGCTCTTTGGTAGAATCCGTATCTTTGTCCTCCTATAGAGCAAACCCAAACCAACTGTTACACTTAAATATCGGACACAGACAGTCCATTTAATTAACAGTGGCAAAGGAAAACCTCACATCCAGAACTTGGGAACTGGCAGGAATAACATTCCTTATAGAGGTTTTATGAAGGTCTTATGTTCAAGTGTATTTACATACTTTGTCCCCAAACAGTACAGGACACCTTCACAAGAGCTAGGAATAGAAATCAGGTCTCCTAGATTTCAGTTTGGATTTAAGCACAGAACACTACATTTACTATTCTTACAGAGACATTATGCTTAATGAAAGTACCCAGAGAAGAGTGAGCACTACTGAATACAGATTGCCTGCTGTACGTTTTTTAGTCATAAATGCACTTTTAGATGCACAAGGGAGAGGAGTAAGTAGACCTAAATTTCTGACTACTCAACTTCTGCACAAATAATAGACTTTACACTTGTGATCTGGAAGGTTCAAAATGAAAATTAAAATAAATAAATACAAAAAACCCCAACACTTCATCTCCAACAGTCTCCACCTGGAATCATAATATTTCTGCACAATCATTCCAATTTCCACAATCATCCCTCAATCCAGTTTCTTAAATGCTGCATCTACACAATGCAAACAGTTCAAGTTCTCAGAAATGTTTATCTCAGCAAGGAGAAATCCCAGGAGCTGAACACATTCCTATTTTTCTGGTTTCCAATCCAGTATCTTTTCCCATAGATGAGAGAAAGGCAACTGCTGCTGGCATTCAAATTCAATGGCAGAGAAGTGGGTGTACTAGACCTCAGACGGGAAGTTCATCATTTTAGGTGTGCTGATTCCAGCCCACAAACCCCACTATTTTCAAAGGCTAAGGACAGAGACTGTCCATATGGTTAGTAAAACTATAAAGATGTTTTGATTGCTTTGATCCTGTCTGCCAATTAAACTTCAAATAATGGTGCTGTTTAGGCCATCTATGGATTACAGTTCAACAGTTAGCACATCAAAATTCCAACATTCCCTCCTCCTGCCCCTTTTCACTAACAGCATTCAGCTACAAATACCAAGTCATGAAACAGCACTGAGAAGTTCCATGTGCAATTGACCCAAAGAACTCTCACTACTCAAATATGCTAAAAAGGATTTAGTCAAGCAGTCAGTTAAGCATAACTAAAATGCACACATTTTCACCATTATATCTCAGAAATAACTGATGATGAAAAATTGCTCTTTCCAAGACACAGCTGAGAAAGTCTGAATGCACAAAATGAGATCTTTCTCTACTGTGCCATCTGACTTAAGGAAACAAATTAAAAAGATATCAAGAAGGGCAGACAATTTAGAAATCTTTAAGTGGTAAGTTACTTTTACAAATTAAAATTTTCACAAAATGTTAGGGGTTGGAAGAGATCTTTAAAGATCATCTAGTCCAACCCCCCTGCCAGAGCAGGATCACCTATACCAGATCACACTAGAATACCATATCTGCTCCTTTTTCCCCCCAAATCCCAGAGCACCTGGGCTCTGTTGGGAGTCTCCTCCCACCCCAGGTGTGGTCACTTTGCCCTCCCTGCCCACTCCTCTTTTTAATCCCCCACAGGAAAGGCAGAAGCCCCAGGCTGTGCCCAACTGGGTAGAAGGATAGAAGGATCTTCCTCCTGTCATCCCTGGTAAGTGCCCATGGTATGCACTGGGTGAATGGGAAAGGGACAAAGACTGGGGGGGCCTTGTGGCCCGCCCTGGTTAGGTAGGCTAGAGTTGATTGTCACTCTGTCATCACCCATGGGTGCTGGCTGGGCCTTCTTACTTAGGCTGAGCTTCCCTCTGTCTAGCTGCTTCTTTCTGCTCACTTGTAAAACTGCAAAAAAGGGCAGGATTAAATCCAGGCCTGATCATCTGGCTGTCCTCAATCACAGAGCTTTAGAGGTTAGAAGGGACCTCCAGAGATCGAGTCCATGGAGCCAGTGCAGGATCAATCAGGGTAGTCCACACAGGAATCCACCCAGGCAGGTTTTTAAAATCTCCACAGAAGGAGACTCCACAACCTCTCTGGGCAGCCTGTTCCAGTGCTCCATTATCCTCACTGTAAAGAAGTTTCTCCTCAAGTTGAGGTGAAGCCTTTTATGTTCCAGTTTGTATCCACTGCTCCTTGTCTTACTGCTACTGACCATTGAAAATTTTATCCATTTTCTCTCTGAATCTAAATGTAATATAATGAACTAGCTAAACACAACCGAAAATGTGCAAGTGATCACAATACCTAGTAGAAGGTCTTGAAAGGGGATTCAATAAATTCTCAACAGATTAAAAAGCTGCTTTTACTAAACAAATATTATTTTTTTTCTTGCAGTCAAAACAATGCCAAGTTCCTCATGGTCTTATTCTCTGAAGGTTTACATTCCCTACTTATTTTAACTGTTTAATTTACAGAGGGAAATGTCTGGTTTGGTTCAGGCTTTGGTTTTTGGGTTTTTTGTCGTGTGTGGTTTTTTTAAGCTAATTGATCCATAAATACTTTACTTAGTATGTTGTTTTTTATCTCCAGGCAGTAAAACATTTACTCTCCTATTAATATAAGAATGAACTGGTATCCCAGAATCTTTCTGCAAGCAATATAACACTGGTACAAAGTAAGTGTTCCCACAACAGGCTTATGTAAGAGACAACTAAAGATCTTTTCTCTATCATTTCTTGGTAACTGGTCAGATTTATGTAAATGTAAAGTGAGTTTTATTATACAGCTACTTACTGATGGTGAAATATCATCATCGTATTTTTTTAATTGATTCATGAATTCTAGGTGTTTCTTTTCTTCTTCCAGTTGTGCCACAGACTGCTCACTTTTCTGTAATTTCTGTTGTGTATTGGCTAGTTCATCCCGTAGCCACTGATTTTCCTGGCATAGTCGGCGAACCTGAGCACGCAATTTCTGCTTCTCTGATTCTACTGCATTTAAGTGATTTGACAAGGCCATCATCACCTGAAAAGTAGAAAGTGTCACATATATTTCTTCTGGCATGCAGTCCTCTATTCAACAAAAATAGCCTTTTAGCATTTAAAATTTGTCAGCTGTGAGATCTGGTAAATAGATAGAACCAGATATATAAAGAAGAGAAATCTTTCTTTTCCATCAAATTTTTTTTACCATTTGTTCGGCCAGACTTAAGCCTAGAGGAACTATTTACTAATAACTGTTTTTTCACAATGCTATCAGAAGTCAAATTGTTTCAGGATTCCCTGAAGATCTCATGTAATCTTAAAATATAAAAAATTTAAACTAGGATTTAGATTACTGTTACTATGATTTAGGTTACTGTTTGCTCCACATGAAATGGAGCAGTAATACTTTTAACTTGAAGGATCACAAAAATAACCACAGAACTACAGAGTTCTAATTTAGCAGCTTTCAGAGAGAAATTATACAGGTGCTTACAGTTCACAAAAATGAACACCTCAGCATAATACTTCAAAGGGATAATTATCCTATTGAGATATAAATGTACAATTGAACACAATTTATATAAGCACTTTACATATACACTTCAAGTGATTGTGAAGACACTTAATGAGTTTGAACAGTCACACTAAAAACAAAAATGTAAAAGCCATAAAAGCAGTCTACTTGGATTAAGCATTTTTGCATAGCAAAGTTAAACAAAAAAGGAGCTTGCAAAGTGAAAGCCAAAAACTACATACAGAAGATACTCTACCTAAACTGTTTATATGAGCTCCCACTGATACACGTGTACAGCTACTAACAATTCAGAGAAGTACATGATAAGAATGAGCCACTGGTGATAATAAAATACTACTTTTTAGATTAATTCAACACCCACAAGTTATCAGTATTTCATTTCCTCATTTTCATGTTTCTTTAAAAACACTTCAAGGTAATGGTCTTCTAAACTACATACTTCATGTGAAACAGATGGTGTCCTTAGCTGAAATTTCAGGCCTCAAAAAAAAGACATCAAGCTTTCAGAATTTTTTTTTTTTCCAATAAAAGTAAGAAAAGCTCCAAGCCCAAATCTCCAGACTTCAGCACCTACCTGTTTATATTTTTTTTTTTAAAGTGTTAATGATTTAAATTACTTGGCTTATTGAAACAGTGGCATTTGTAATATGAGAAAGTACGTTTAGGAAATTTGTGGTAACAGGGTCAACAAGGTTCAACACTGTATAAGCTACAACAGCAAACTAAAATCCTTTGCAATCTCACTCTGCAGAATTAACTGAAAGAAAACTTCAATTGCTTCTTCAGCAAGGTCAGCTTCATTCTCAGGGGACTACATTTCTGTCATCTAAGACACCAGGTGGGGCACAGTAGGCAGGAACATCTGCAACTAGGGCTGCTGAGCCTGATAGAGCCAAGAGTTTGAACTAGCTTTTTGGAGTCCCAATAGGAGAGAGAAGTTACTCATTCAACTCTCAGATCTTCTACAAACGTATGTTAAAAGTAACTATTGCAGTTACTTAGAACTTATAGAACCATATAGCTTCTATTTTCTTGCAATACAAAGGATCAAAGCTTGTACAATATATTACAGCCTGAGAGTCTGTATTATTATGTACCCAGACTCTACATTCCCATGTTTGGTAACCCATATTTGTTCATTCTCTCAAGCCTCAATTCACCATGATCCAATGCACACAGCTTCCAGATCACCAAACAGTAATAGCTCAATCCAGAGGAGAAGGCCAAGCATAGTCATGGAACAATGTAAAGCCTATTAATACAGAGCTGACTCACTGGCATTTTCAACCTAACTGCAAATACTTTGCCATTTTATACTAATGGCTGTGTCACATCATATTGTTTCAGGTTTTTGACCTAATCCAACTTTACAGTATTTTGTACTGTAAATGGTCCTGCCATCCTGACTGAATGTCCATCTCTGCTCTCATCTTCTGCAGATGATTCTTCACACTTTCATTGACTAAGATAGCTCACAGAAATTTGCTCGGAGTCCTTTCTTCACCATTTCAAGTTGTATGGATACTGTATGCAACTCTTAAGTTTAGGTTCAGTTTAGGTTTAGCAGAATTATATACGTGAATTTGAAGTTACAGCAGAGCTCAAATGCTGGAACAAATGAATCTGTATGGGTGTGAGACTTTACTATGCAATAATTTAGATTTAAAATGCCAATGCTCAGTTTTTGAGCTACCCAAACTTTACCTGCCTAGAGCCATGGAAAAGCCTGAACAGAAAATAGCAACTGTGTCACTGAAGTAAAGAGAAACTCAGTTATGAGCTTTAGTGCTTTAATACTGAACATATAATTAGTTCTGTAATGCAGCATGACACACAGTATCTACCTCTTAATTACAGCAGTCTTTTTCCTTAGCACACACTAGCAATGTAAATGTCTCAGCCCATTACATCTATTCAGTTCTCAGTCTGAAGTGCTTCATTTCTACTGCAGTTTTACCTGTGCTTCACTAAGGCCAAGCTCCAGCATTTCCAGTGACTTTCGAATCATGTTTGACTTTTCTTCAACCAGATTAGTTTCATCATCTTTCTTCAAACACTTCAGTGTTTCAAGTAAGCTCTGTAAAATTGAATTGTGTTCGTTCTTCAGTGCCTCCAGTCCATTAATCACTTGCTTAGTTTTGGCAATAATTTCATCTTGAGTAAGCTTCTCCAACTTCTCTTCTTTTAAATACACCATTGTGGACATGTTTTCATACATTCTGAAATGGAAAAGTTACACTAGTTAATCCAGAAAGAAGAATAAAATAAGCAATTATCTGTAACTGAATAAAGCTTTCGAGAAGTCATTTAAAAATATGATTTTGAAATGTATATTCAGAACACAATTTTTGCATAACTTTTACAGTATTTGAAGTCCTACATTTGAACAGTTTTCCAGTTTCTGTTTCTCAATTTACTATTGATACTAGTTCATAAGCCAAACAACAACAGAAATAAAATATATACAACTGTGCTGGTTTGAGCTAATTGTCAGAAGAACTTCGAATGAGTGCTGTAGAACAGGGCTGCATATCCAGGATTCTGTTTTGTGCAAAACCAAAACAGCTGGAGTATAGCAGACACTGTAATAAATTATCCCTATTTGCAGATGCCACTGACTTACAACTATCTTTAAAAACATCCACAAAATAGAGCTTGAAGTATTTGAAGAAGCACCATCCAACCCCGTAAAAGGGCTGGTCAATCGTGAAAAAAATCATCCTTTTCCAATTAGAAGAAAACATCATCTTCATCCTTTTCTAAGGGCTACAAAAGCTGTCATCACTACATGTTCTGAAAATGACTACCCCCTAAGATGACTTCATACTGATTAGTGGAACTCTGCATAGACATATGGAACTCTACATAGATGTAATTACCTACTGGTCTGTTTTGATGAATTTGCAACAGCTGTGTCATGCTAGAAAAAACTATTTGTGTAATACAATCTTTTGAGAAGCAATGTGCTGTGCTATTTTGTCAGTACCTCATTTGCTAACTTAAGGCTAACAAATTTCTGGATGTTTGTAAGCATCTTGACCAAATGCAAATGAAGATCCAAAACCATTTTAGGAACTCAGGTAGCTTTATCATCACATATGCTGTTACTGAAGTGACAAACTAGTGTGACAGTATAATAATACAAATAGAAGACAAAGAAATAACTTGATCCTTTTTAAATGTTACCAGGGTAAAAAAGCTCTGTAATTAAAATAAAGAACTGAGAAATTGCTCCTTTATACTTAAGCCCTTTGTGTGAACCAGGAAGTATAATTCAGAATAAAGTAGAAAACATTTTTTAAAAGCAGGGAATTATCACATCTTTATGAAGACGCTTGAGAAGCTTTCCTAAACTAACACACAAAATACATTAACTAAGCTGTATTAAAACTTTGTACAGAAACAAGTCTAAAAATGAAAGCCCACTTAAATCCCAAATTAACAGTGCCATAAGGAACGTGCATATATGCAATATTTCATGACAACTGCCAAACGATGTGCCTTTCTGCTCTAGTATTACATTAAAAAGGTTGCTCTGTTTCTATACACTCAAATTACACTCTGTCTAATGACCTCCTGCAATGTGATATCTAAAAAGCATACCCATCTGTCACAAAAGAGCTGTGCACTGCACTGGTTTATTTTAAAGTCATCTATTGTTTGAGAGCAGAGATAATGGAGGGAAGCTGTGAATTTAGTTTTACCACAGGTGAATACAAGAACTTTGTATTCACAGATATATGTAACCCAGAGGATAAAATATCTAACCTAGCATGGCGTAAGAAATCAACTCACCAAAACCAGAATGATTGTTACACCTTTCCCATTTATAACCTGAGCGTTATTTCACAGAAAACTTAAATGACAGTTTTTAAAGTACATACTCTCTAAAACTGCATACATAAGAGAACCACCATTTAATGTGAGACAGATTTGTAAATGCAGGCTTCCAACACAGACAGTCATGTAAGAAATTGTTACGGATTGTGCTAACTTCAGCACACAGCTCCACTCTAATTACCATCGGCATGCTTTCATGCCTTCAATTAACAATTTCCATCCTGAATGCAAAGAACTGAACTTTTGATCGTAAGGAAATACAAATGGTAGAGGACATCTCTTAACACAAAATGAAAACTCCTATTCATTAGAATTTTTGAGAAATATGATTTTTTAGAAAACTAGAGTTTTTCTGCCATGTTCCAAAATAAGCATGTGATCATCTTATTGCCTTGTGTGAACAGGGACAGCAATTCCTTCTACGTGCCTCAGTATTTTGTATATTATTTATTATACTTCACATGTTCTACACTCAAGACAGAAGGCAACCATGTGCATGTATGTATGTAATGCATATAAAGATGCTTGGTCATTTTTTTTAAGTCTAAATTTAATTTCTGTTGTGATTTAAATAATCTAGGCAGTAAATACAGATAAATCAGCAGCTAGTCACTGTTACAAAAAGAATACACAAACTCCCTGCATATTACAAACTACACTGGCCCTTGCAATGGTGATACTTCCAAGCAGAAAGAACAATGCAGCCTGGGAGGGACCTATCCAACATAGGAAATCCAGCACAAAGACACATCTGTGTGCACAATTATCTCTAAGGTGTGAAATGGACACTGACATGTTACTATTAGAAAAAATAGTTGTCAGCTCATAGACAGAATCAGGCATGAATACAATGAAGTTCCAACTCAGGAAGGGGAAACCAGTACAGAAGCTTTTGAACCAAGAAAAGCATGTTTAAGCATGATGGGGGATTAAAAAAATATGCTACTTAAAGCCCATCACAGAGCAGACCTGCTTTAGAAACACATGCTTCTCATCTCAAGCCACCTCTTAATTCTAAATCAAATAGAGCTATAATCTTTCACTGCCTCAGAGCTACTAATACAAGCAACTGTACTGGAGGCAGTGTCATGTGAAAAGCTACATCATGACACAGACTGATTTGAAGGTTCACATAGCCTGGGAGAGAAATTCTGAAATCCCTGCTAGTGAAAATGGTTAGAATCCTTATCTTTCCTGATGACAGGAAGAGAATAAATGTTTCTGCATAGGTTTTGAACTGTGTCTGCTTAAATGGTATCTGTATAAAACACTACCAAAAAAATTGACAATGTTTTTCAGAGTTTATTATAGATTATGCTTGGAAGAATAATTTAGAAAATGGGAGGAAAATTTTAAAAAAATATGCTATAAGATCTGATTATGTGTAGGAGTAAAATTGATAAATATCTAGTATCTTTTAAGAGTAACCTGAGGGTGTGGTACCATGCTTTTCTAAAAATATACTTTACAAAAGAGCATTATCTATTCATCAAACAAGACCATATTTGAATACATAATCATACAACTAGTTTTGCATACCTCAAGGCAGCAAAACTCACATGGGAAGCAAAAAGGTTAAGTTTGTATGCAGGAAATAGACATGGATATATACAAAGAGACCAAACCTAGCATGCCTTTCTACCATCACTTTTCAAAAATGTTTGGGTTTTTTCCCCTCCACAAAATCAAGGGCACAGTCAATGGCTTCTTAAGATCTGTCATTTTTATCTTGTATGCACTGTATTGCAAATTTTACCTAGTGCAGGAATTGCACGTTCAAATATTAATTTTTAATTCAGTGTACAATCCAAAACAAATTAAGATGTGCAAGACTTTAGCTGGAAAACATAATTTTGGATGAGAGGAAAAAAACTGGAATTCAGTCAGCATTACAGACTAGCAACTGGCTTAATCAATTTAGGTATCATACTAAATATGTGCCTGTGCAGATCTTGAGTATTACACTCCTGATCTACTTACCACAACATAGGCTGTACTAAAGTAGAAAAGTCATTTAACACTTTCCAGCACTTAAACACAAACAAAAAAACCACAACCAAACAAAAAACACTCCCAAAAAAACAAATCAAGCCATTTTCTTCAAATGCACAAAATAAATGAACTCAGACAGATCAACATTAAAAGCCTACAATGACTCCTACTAAAGAGGTTTTTACAGATATTTATAGCATCAAATAAATGGATATTGAATAGCAAGAATCTGAACTGAAGCAAGCATAAAGATAACAGAGTCAAGTCTACTGTCTTTCAGCCGTGTAACTGCTGGGATAATCTCATCATATAAAACAACTTAAATTGGTTAAAGATATAGCCATGTAAGTATTTTGTTATTCGTAAAATTTTCAAACCAATTGCACTAATAATGACATCACAGCTTGTTCCTAAATTCTACAGGCATACACATATCAGAGCCAGCTACTTCAGCTCTTCAATTAATATTTAAGGATCTCTTAACTAGTTTTTCCTACTCAGCTGCTTTCAAAACGTCATTTTCCCACAGATCACCTCAAAGAATTCTTAAGCCAAAACACATAACCATATAGATCCTTCTTTGTGTAGGCAAACTTATCAAGGAGGAAGACTTTTCTAAGAAACCCACAAGGTTATTTTTTTGCCCCTGACTAAAGATCAGGATGGGTCCTAAAGTTTTAATTTTTTTATTTTCTTGCCATGCATCCCTAAGTATTTCCTTTCTCGATACTGATATTTTCATCATTCAGTAGTCAGGTTTTAAGTACTATAAGCTAGGAAGATATTTTTTTTAACGCAGTTAGTGTGTCATCATTATTGTTTTAAAATGCAATTTAAAAAACCCCACCAAAGTCTGTAAATTGCTGTGATAAGTTGAATTTTCCCTAAAACTTTTCCTCTGACTATATGGACTGCAGGCAGGGTAGCTGAAAATTAAAGAATAATGTGTCTACACACAAGCATAAAAATCATCTTTCTTACAGTACAAGCTATTACAAGACTGGCTAAGCCATACTTACAGGCCCTGTCATTTATCAGCACTGCTAATTCCACAAAGATACAGTATATACTAATTTGAACTTTTTGTGTCTCCAAATGTACTCATCGGTTCACTGTTTCATAACAATAATCAGCCTATTCAGGGCTTTTAACCCTAATTTCACACTTAGCTCCTTCTTAATTAAATGGCAAGGCTCGGTGTCCTACATCCCGCATGTGCCTGTTTCATTTTGTACTAACTGCAAATTACAAGTCATTAATTCCCTGCTCGGACCTAGAACACATCTCATTACATCACGGAACGCACCATCTTGAAACACTATGAGCTGCTTTAAACTGCTAATCTTCATAATGTGGAAAACTGCCTTCTCCAGCAATCCTTAAAAGATCACAGGTCTTCCAAGCACAAAAGAAAATCATCAACAAAGGCAAGAAATGAAAACCAGCCTGCCAAGGGACACAAATACTGTGGAAGACAAGGTTAACTGTGCCCCTTCCTAACAAGGCAGCTCAGTGACACACACCAGTCAGAAATGGCAAGAATGAATCACCCAGGGATGGCTTTCATGCACTTAGAAAGGTATCTGTAAAAGAACTCCAGTAAGAAAAGTCTGAATATATTGATGTCATGGTTTAAAGTCAGGAATCTCCAACTCTGAAAGAAAAATGGTTACTGATTTTTAATTTTTTTTTTTCCATCTCAGATGTTAATTTGTCTTTCTCTGTGAGGGTACTTCTTCTATCACAAGTCCTACTCCCACACGTAAGGCAATCTATAACCTTTCTCCTCTTCTTTGACTTGCCCTTCTTTTAACTACTTAGGAATTTTATTCCAACACATTCTCTCTAACCTAACCCCACAAAATAAACTGGTTAGCTTTTTCTTCTTGACCTATTCAGGACTGCAGCTGAACAGTCAATGTTATTTATTACTCTTTCCATCATACTATACGTGAATCCATGTATAAGCCCCAATCTTGACCTGCACCTAGAAACTCTGTCCCGTTGGAGGTCATATTTGCAGTATGCTAGCTGACCCAGTTCTATAAACAGAGTACTGCTGCACTCCTGTACTGCCTCAGGTTTCCAAATACGTGATCTCAGGAAGCGTCTTCACAACTGAACACACATACACAAGCTACCTTAAAAATAACTCAGAACAATACTGGAGGATGTAAATCACTGTCTTGAAGCAGGTAAGAAGTCATTGGACATGACTAGCAACCAACATTAAGGTACAGAGAAGTCTCTGAGAGCACACAAAATGTTTGGGGAAAAAAAAAAAGAACCCTTGGAGTCACTTTTTCTATCAGCTTTCAGATAGTAAGCATCTGAATTTAAACAAAAAAAAAAACAACCAAAAAAACCACCTTACTGTGTTTCTTCTGCCAGCCTTCAACTCAGAGATAAACCTCAAAGTAGAAATATGTCAAGTGGTAGCACTCAGTTTAAAATAAAGGTATACAAGGTAAATATTATGAAAAGGACACTTGCAGTCTTTTAATGTCAATGATACACATGCTAATAAAAGTTCAGAAACACAATGGCAATTTGACTCACAACCCTATCACATGCCATCTGCGTTAGTAAGCAAGCTGGACAAACATTGGTACTTTGCAAAGGTAAATTCACACATTTCTGAAGAAATGTACAATAAGCATAGCTTGACTAAAATGTGTAAAACAAAAAAGCCTTGAATACTGGCAGAGATTTCCACTGGACTAGTATGGCTGTTGCTCTTCTATTAAGATTGTCAGGTGCAGCCTACTGTCTCCACAGGGCATGAGTGGGAAGAGGTTACATGGCTACATGTTCTACCCCTAAATCACAACCGCATCCACCTCTAAAAAGCACTGCGTCAAACTTTAGGAAATCCCAATGCCTATCATTAATTCCATCCACTGCATTAAACTGTGTTTAAGAGGATTATGTACTTGCTTAGCCAAAGAACACAGTCATTGTACATTTACCTTGATAAATCTTGGAACCTTTTAACATCACAGTAAAAAAAAAACAAAAAAAAAACAGCAACACAAAATAGCTAATCATACCTTTCAGAGAAAATATTTGAGTTCTTTGTAAGATTAAAAAAAAAACATTAAGGAGAAAAGCAGACTAAAAAAATGTATTTGCTAATAAAACTGATTACAACAAAAATTGCTACTATAAAACCTCCAGCAAAGGGTGATGCTGGCAATTCTCTTTGAGAAACTACAAGCTATGAAGATCTGCACTGCTGTGGAGTTCTTTTGTTCAGATTTCTATAGTACACTACATCAACACTAATGAAGCATACACTGTTTCTTAGCAATCATATCTGCATTCTTTTAAATAAGAGCCTTAAAAATATTTTTAAATAAGTACTTGTGTACATTTCAAGGATGACAAAAAAAATAGCGCCTTTAGAGTAATTTCAACCTTCCTTCTTTTTTACCAAGTACTTTCATTAAAATTATGAGAGAAACAGTTAATTCAGTAAAAAATTAATTCAATAAAATTACAGAGAGGAATAAACGTATAAACTTTACTTTATATACTTTAAACTACACAGATTATTCTTACTTTTAAAGAAATGGTCATTAGGCTGTCAATCCCCTGACACTCCACTGAATAAACACTAGCTACTAGCTAGTGTTTCAATTATCATGACACAGTCAAAGCTGTATCCTTTTAACTGCAGACAATCCACACGACATGACAATTTAACTACTTTCAAAATATTCTAGTTTCAACCGTATCTGGAATTCCACAATGCTGCAGACCACCGCCAAATCCCACTTTGCTCTTCCTGATCACAAACTGCAGCATTACTATGCCTACCTGTATTATTTGTGTAAAAGGAATCACAGGAAAGTATCCTCTTTTTGACAATATCTCATCCACTATATCCTACCTCCCTGAAGTACTAAAAATAGATAGTGATTAAAACACAGAACAGTGACATATCCTAAAATCGCAGTGGATTATCCTTCCTCTGAAAAGTGGCATCTGCTTGGAGTCCACACAGATCATAAGCATATAAGAGAAAAATGTATTCTCTGCATATACTCCTACTAATATCTCAGGTTTCAAATGAAGCTAGATGGAAATAAGATCTTTAGTATGTTAACAAAGGCATACAAAGGTTATTCTTTGTTAAAGCTGGAGCAAGTGCACAAGAAATCTGACAGGCCTGTGTCTAAGGCAGTTTAATAGACCCAGCCAGGAGTCTAGAGGAACTACACTAAAAGCTGTACTTTCAAGATAGTACTTGTTTATTAATTCCTTCTTAATAAAAGTTAATATTATCTGTTACAGGTTGGTGGTACATGACCTTTTCATTCTAAATCTGAAACAACATACTTATTAAATATCCTCAGATTTGTGGCAAGACCAAACCTCTATTCTTTTCAGAATAATAGAAGCTAATACAAACCTGCTTGGCTCTAATGCCAGTTTGTTAATTTCAGTTATGTCCATGTAATTTCTGAAGACAGACTGCAAATCCATCCTCCTATCCCTTGGAGCAAGGGAGTTGCCTCTTTTTTATATTACTGCTGTGTCAACAACAAACAGTGTCTGTTCATCATCTTCAAAGCTAACACTAATAATCACATTCAAGCAGCCATCAATGGACCTTAAGAAAGCAAAGCATTTTGCCTGTTGCCTAAAACACTGACACAACCTATCAGTCTGGGTCACGAAGGATTTGCATTCTGCTTTTGACGACAAAGTTCATCTCACTGGATCATTTTAACAAAATTATCATGACCGTAGATAGTTACATGAGTAGTTACATGAAGCCAGAACAAAATCACTTAAATTCATGAGAAAGCAGAAGTTGAATCATTTTAAAAAAATCATTATCTTTACTCTTACTTGTTAAATATACTTGTCCTGAGAATTGACTATGTATTAGGAAACATATTGTAGTTCAGTATTTTGCGGTTATAAAGACATTTCCTAAATCACCTAAACAGACTGAAAGGAAATTTTGATTATTTTTTTTTTAATATGGTCAAAACACTTTGAGTTACAAATCCACCGTGATTATTGAATTTCAGTTTTCACTTTCAATATTCCAAGAATCTACATTTATTTCTGTGTGTAAATGCTACTTGGCTCTTCATGGCCTTGCTACTTCTGCAACTGTGTCTTCAGCAAATCTTCAGTCTTGGTAGGACATTTTTAATAGACTGATTCTAGCTAGTGAGTGTCTCTACTCCAGTCCTGAAGAGCAGACAGTAACATCAAAGTGTTTTCAAAGCTGCTTGTTTTGCAATTTTTAGATGCCAATAGTGTAGACAAAATATTTTTTTCGAACTTGACTCCAGATCATTTATTTTGCATTGTTATTTTTGGACAAGAACTGCTTTATTGACTAAGTAAGCATCCATTTATGTTATCTATTTATCTTAACTCTAAATAGTACTTAGGTAAAAGCACAGGAACATTCCCGTCAAATCAGACTTCCATAATACATTAAAAAACCCATCAGCTTCCACTTTCTAATGTCAGACCTATAATCTTAACTAAATCTACTTTTTATGACATACCTATAACCACTGAAAAAACACATGCAGGAAGGGCACAGAAGGCCATATATTGACTCATATTACTGGATCTGTGTGGGAAGCTTTGCTGACAACTGACTCGGAGTACAGATTACGTTGCTCTGACACAATTGAGGGCATTGAAGAAAAGGGCTATCTGAACCAAAAAGAGACATAAAAGAAATATCCACTAGCAGTGCTTCACCACACACCAGCCTTCAGGTTTAGCAAACCTTTAAAGCTGGTTTTAAAGCTATCTAATAGTTCACATTAAGATGCAGAAACTGTGCAGTCACCCTTCAATCTTTAAGGAAAATAGCCTTCTCCATCTCATCCTACCATTTAAAAAAAAAAAAAAACAAAAAACAAAAACAATAAAAACCAAACACAGCCACAAACAACCAAAAAAAACCCCAAACCACCTCATAAAATCACTAATCTAATTCTGCCAAATCAACGTTTTCAGTATTATTTTTAAACCACCTTGTCTGGACAAATCTGTTTTGAAAGCATCCTGGTACTGAGGACATCAGAACACTCACTTCCTAAAACAATTGTGCCACTGAAAAAAATAGTATCTTGCACTTCCAAGTACTGCCCTGTGTGCATCCAGACTTGTGGGGGCCAAAAAGAAAAATCAAAATAGCCAGTGTATTTCTAGGCCACTTGTTTATATAACAACTGAGCAAGGATCAAGATTTGATGATGATACAAACTACGAAATGGCACTACTGGCAGCTACTTTCAAAAATCCACTGTGGATCTTTGCTCTCTACATGCATTTCGCACAAACTCCAAACTTTTTAAGTTCAGTAGGTATTCTAACAGCAATATTTTAAGTGCAGTCTACAATCAACACGCAGCATGTAATTTTATCTTAAGAGTACTGTGAGACAAAATGATATTAACTAATTTTAAGTCTTTCTTAGAATTCGGAGTAATTCAACCATTAATCTGCTTTTACCTCTTTCCTGAACAGTGGAAAAAGAGATGCATTTAAGTAAAAACAAATTACTGGGACACTCAGTCGAAGTCACCCTATGGTGCCTCTTGCTTTTCAAGACACAGGCTGGATAACAGAAAAAGTAGGACGTCTGGCTAAGACATTCAAAGATTCATAGAACAGTTTGGATTGGAAGAGACCTTCAAGATCATCTAGTTCCAACCCCCCTAGCATTGGCAAGGACACCTTCCACTAAACCAGGTTGCTCAAGACCTCATGCATCCTAGCCTTGAACCACCTCCAACGAGGGGGCATCCACAATCTCCCTGGGCAACCTGTTCCAGTGACATACCACCCTTAAAGAATTTCTTCCTAATACCTAGTTTAAATCAGGTACTGAAAGACCACTATAAGGTCTCCCTGGAGCCTCCACTTCTCCAGACTGAAAGGCCTCAGCTCTCTGAGCCTGTCCCCATAGGAAAAGCATTACAGCCCTCTTACCATCTTTCATGGTCCTCCTCTGGACCCACTCCAGCAATCTGATGTCCTTATGGTGGGGGCACCAGAACTGGATTCGGTACCCCAGGTGGGATGTCACAAGAGCAGAGCAGAATCACTTTCCCCTTCTCTATCAGTACTGTAACAAAATCTTACCTTTTATCTCTGTATGACTGCTTAAACCCTCAGGAATGTCCACCAAATACCAGCATTCTGTGTTACAGAATGCTCCCAAACTAGAACCCTATGGAGCAGTTATCCTCTGTTAAGTGGGCTTTAGAGTAGATGTAATGATCAGGTTCACACACCCAAACATCACAGTATAGGCTCACCATAATTAATATATTAATGAGTAAATCCTCAGGAAGATCTCTCCGATAAGACCTCTAGGTCACCATTCTGGTGTGCTAGCATACTGCCAAGCATCATGACAACTTCTGTACTCTGTGACCTCCATTATTTCAGTATAGCTATATTCATTATACTGAATGCATCCAAGGAAACAGCAAATATAAATAATAGTGTATTCTTGTCTCTTACACACATTACTGCTTTCTATGTACACAGGAATTTAGAGAAATGGTCATCTAATCACCTGGTCTGGCTTCCAGCAAACACAAGATCATGAGCAGTCAGTCACTAAGGCTATGGCTGGGCAATAAGCAATGCTCCTCATCCAGCCACACATCTCATTTACATTTTCCATTGCTGTGCCAGAACAAGTTGTTCTATCCATTATTTTTTTTTAAATTATTATTAAAAAAATAAATAACAAGCATCTGCATCTTTGACTAGATTATATTTCAGTCAGAGGCAAGGGGAAAGAAAAGGTCAAGGTCAGGACAGAAACACAGACAAAATACACCTATCTCACCATGCTGCCATACAGTGAGCTGTGTTAACAGAATGAGGACATGGAACAAATGACAGAAGTGTGGAACTACATAAACCAGCACCAAGACTGAAGAAACTTCAACTATATCCTTAGACATTGATTATACAGTATTACTCCCTCAGCAGAAACATTTTAGGAGGTTACTGTCATTCTCCTATTCCAAACCTGCAACCTCTCCTGTACACTCACGATTATCATCCCACCAGGTGCATTAATGTGACTACACATAGGCCACCCCTTATAATGGGGGGGGGGGGGGGGGGGAGGGAAGAAGAATCCCACTTTTTAACCAACTCTTCTCCCTCTAAACACACACTAAATGATTGTAGGGAGCAGGAGAGCTGCCAGGGATGAACACACAGTTTAAGCATATGAACACATGAAATATTCAATGTGCATAAAATTGATTCATGGCAAATAGAAGAGGTATGAGAGAGTAACAGCAGTCTTTGAAATGGTAGCTGCTCAAGCTGGAAGAGAAAGATAGAGCTGTGACTTTCCTACACTATTCTGCCTAACACTGATAAAGGAACCTCCGTAAAAGATATACTGCAGAAATGCGCTTAGTGCAATCCCTTCAAAAGTCTAAAACTACCATCCTTACGCTGTGGATAAGGCACATGCACAGAAATCACAGCATATTAATGCTCTTAAGTTTTTCTTAGCATTTAACTACTTGTGCTGTCTCCAGACACACAGTGCAGTAATATGCTGCCAAAAGAGACAGCAGTAGAGAATTTAAGAAAGCTTACAGTATTTGGATGCAATGCAAATTAGCAAGAATTAATATATAGTTATCTGAAAATTCAAAAAATGTATTGTCCTTTAAAGACTGATTTTTAAATACAGCTTTTTTAGTAGTACCAAGAAATTCAGCTTTACATCAGATGTTTCTTGACTTTCTTTACATTAATTAGTGCAACCTTAACTTTTCACGTGGTTTGCTGGGGTGCACCATATATAAATAGGGTATAATTAGCTGCAATCCCAACTCTACTGATATGTAAGGAAGCCAGTACTACTGACTAGACTGGTTACATCCTTTGTTCTACTCACTTTAAAAGTTAATAAAGCCAGCTATAGTTATGACAATTCCAGAAACATAATCTTAATGCAATGAATGGGGTTTATGCCAGATGTTAACAAAAGAACCAGGACAGGAAACTGCTCACTTTTAAGTCTACGCACAAAAGATATCTCACTGCTTTTACCTGCAAGAGTTGATATTGGGAAGCCATGTAAAAAAACAAACAAAAAAAAAATCTGTGCATTTTAAGTAGACAAGAGAGCATATTCAGATTAAAAGATTACATGATTCTATGCTTCCTAATTTTGAGCAGGATTGATGAGCAAAAACAATTGTTTGACAAAACAAATTAAATTTAATTCTATATACACAGCTTCCAGAGTAAGATTGTTTCTGATTGCACTAAAAATTCAGAGTCCATGACAGATAAGCTGGATTCAAAGAAACAGTGATCAAATCAACAAGCAGAAACTACTATTTGAACCTGTTTTCTTAGATGATTGAATCTGAAGAAACTGTCAACTATCAGAGATTCATTCATAGGTTACAAGAAATTAACATATCTTGTGTTAACTGTGCTTCAGTCATCATTCTCTGAGAACAACTCCTTTGGTCACACAGTCCTCATGCTTGCCTATTTGCTATGGCCTGTTATTATTAAATATATTAATTGTATAAGCACAAAAAAACCCCCACCCAAGTATAGTGTCATCTGATGCCTGCAAAACACCTCACAAAAAAACTCTACGGAAGTAATTCCTCCATCACTGAAAGCATCTGTAGTTCTGGCTCTGACCCTCCAACAAAGCGTCCAGTTTGAATCCCATAAAATGAAGGCAACAAAAGCATTTTAGCAAATCTAAGCCAGCTAAGTGCACCCTTTTATGGTCAGGCATTTATTGATTATGCAATTTTTCAAACAAAACACACTTCTACAGCTTACTTTCAGGAAGAAAAATACTACCAAAACTACTAGGGAAGTCTTAAAACCTCAAAATACCTGAAGCCAATGACGACTCGGGACATCATTATTATAATCAGTTCTATTTTGAAGTCAAAATGGTTTGTTTTTGTTTTTTTTTTCTTTTAGAATCTTGTCTTTCACTGGTACTGGGTTACCATGAGGTATCTATTTGATATCCTATGTGTCATGCTTTTGTTTTAAGGAAAATGAGAGTTAATATTGAAAAGAAATGCTTTTCTCAACTTTGATCAAGGTAAATATGATGTTAGTATAAAACAATTTTAGAATACTTTAGAAATACAATGTACTACACAGGCTGGATTAGGTAAAAAGCCTGTGACTAGCAACTTTATTCCAAGGATCATGGAACTGGTCCATTTTCATGATGGTTGTCATACTGAACACCACCCTGGAGGCAGACAGACCATGAGAGGCTTAAGCAGACCTAGTGTGCTTGTCCCCATCACTACTATGCTCTTCACCATTAAATACTGATTTTGCTTATTAATGAAATTACCCGTATTTCCTTATTTTCCTCTCCTTCTATGAAAACGTTATTTCAACAAGCCTTTTTATTCACTAAGTTTTAAAGTAATCATGAGCTATGCATCTGAAGAGATGCTATTAATCCTAGAATAAACCAAACTACACATCTGCCAGAGAAGTCAAGCAGAGAAAGAGTAACTGCACAGGCATACATATCGAGAGAAACAGAAGATGCATTAACTGGATTCAGAATTGAATACGTGGCTACAGAATTTCCTCAATCTCCCAGTTAAGCAAGGGATGTGTAGGTATGTATGCATACATAAACGGATATGCATATATAGAGCTACATGTACTGCATACGAGTAACATGCAAGTGAGGGATTTCTGACATTGTGGTGAGGTCTTCATATAGGAAGCAGCAATTGCTCTTTTAAGCCTTAAGTGTTTGTACAGTATTATTTTGATTCTTGCACTTCAAAAACATCCAGAAGACCTTATTCTGGACTCTTGCAAATTTAATTAACAATTTCATATGCAGTTCCACTTTTGTCAAACACAGCCTTTTAAAAACCAGTTTCCATTAGTAAGGCATTGTTAGCATAGTACAGTAATCTGACAAACAGTTAACGAGGCTATTTCACAGATGTGTGAAGGGCAACTTCATTCTCTTTTTTAATCACATATGATAGAATGTTTTATTTCATGATGAAGTGAAAGGAATTTAAGCTTGAACTGCTGTTAGAATTTCTTATTACTGGAGCTGTCTGGTTCCATCATCATCCTTTAGAAACAGAAAGGTTGCCAAACTTCAACTGCAACACGATGCAGACGTGATACTGCATTGTTGTGCCAGTTTCAGGAACTGACAATTTAAATTCCCTGCATTTACCCACATGGTTCTGCATGATAATAAAATTCCTATCTAAAAAGAACTGCTAGAGCTCTCTCTTTCTGTTGTAATTTCACAAAGAGGCCCTCTTCGACCACATGCTCACCAAAATAATCACGCAAGTGACTTACAAAATACAAGGTTTTCTGCTCAGGATCACCAGATAGATCAGCTTTCTCTCTGCTGCCAGTAAATGCTGAATGTGTTACTTTCAATTGTATCTATAAGCCTAGGGTTATAATATCCTCTACCATGTTTTGCTGAAGCTTTGCAATTCATAATCAAAATAAATCTATTTTCCAAAGAGCTTGGAATCAACTGCATTAAGTTTAGTTTTGTTTCAGGTTGCTTTGTGGGTTTTTTTTAATTAAAATGCTAAGTTCTCAAAATCTCGAGGGTTCCTTTTTAGTTTATAATGCTCCACACTCTCTTGGTCTAAGTTTCCTGTTAAAGCTCAAATACAAAAGTGGAAGTAAAAGAGACAATCGCTTCCCAGAGTAATTGTTATTAAACCCTCTGTCAACTGCAATTGCAGTAAAATTGCATTCTAATAGTCTTCACTATTTATGTGCTACTATTATGTATAGCTTTGAGTATTTTGTATCGTGAATGACATTTGCTCATCATGTTGCTGTTCAAAGCAATTTATAAAAACAAAATTTGCTTTTCTCTAGCTGTTTTTATTTTCTGAGTTGGTATTCTTATTCCACGGGCAGTACTCACATACTGCTGCTACATTTAAATCATATACATTAATGGAAATCATTAACAGGAAAAATAAAAGCACCACTACTGATTTAGTAGCCTTCAAAAAGCCAGGCAATAGCATGACACTACAAGATGCTGCTCCTGTTATTAAAATATGCTTAGAATACAGAATTCAATAGTCAGGAAGTTCGTTCTTGTGATTACAGACAACTGCTATACAGATCTACAAATCCGGCCTCTCGTCACCTAAAAATATTAGAAACACGAGGCCAGAACTAGTAAGATTTTAAAGAGTCTTTCCAATTAATTTCTCCCCTTAAGATACAGCTATCTTAAGTCTGGTATATGTCCAAGTCATTTTGCTAGAATAACCTGTTCATAATCAAGACTTGTTTCGGAAGTGTAGAAATCTGGCAAGACCTAAATCTACAAATCGCCTCCGACTACAGCATGGTAGGTGACCTACAATGTATAAATCCGGTCACTATTTACAAAACCCAAGAAAGCTGTCCTCGCCTCCTCTTTCACCATTTCCTGGTTAACAGAGCAACCTCCCCAAACGAAGTACGTGAATAAAAAACAAAGCGCCGAGAGCCCCAGGGAGAGGAACCGACCACGACGGAGGGGCGAGGCCGGCAGCCTCCCTCACCCCGGGCTGTGCGGGGTCCCTCCCAGGGCGGCGCCCGGCCCCAGCCGCAGCACCGACGGGAGCCAGGAGAGGAAACAGGGACAAAGCCGAGCCGATCCCCATCACCGCTGGGTGGGTTTCTCCTTCCTGCATCCGAGCGACAACTGCAGCTGACAGAGCTTTACGCAAAACATCGAAAACCAACCTCGCCGCCCCACATCCCCAAAAAACTCCACCCCGCCCCTCGGCGCAGGGAAGGGGCTGGCTGTCAGCGGCGCTGCGGAGGGACCAGCCGGACCGCGCAGCCTTTTGTTGTTTGCGTAATTGCAGATAAAAAGGCAAAAAAGTCAAACAGCACCCCCCTCGTCGCCTACTCCTCCACCCCGCCATCCCCCAGCACGGCCGCCCCGGGGCGCGGACAGCTCCCCTCGCTCACCGCTCGGTGCTGCAGGCTCGGGCGATGTGCGCAGCGCTCGCAGAGGCGGCGGGGGGCCGCGCAGCCCGGGGAGGTGGGGGTGGTGAAGAGGAGGTGACCGGAGGAGGATGTCAGCGATGGGCGGGCGGAAGGGAGGAAGGAAAAGGGGTTTTGGGGGACAGGGGGGAGGGATAAAAGAGGACTGGGGAGAGGGAAGGAAGGGAACAGATCAGCACCACGGCACCCTCACCCTGAGGCGCTGACAGACCCGGCCCAGCCCGGCGACCGCGGTGGTCGGCGCACGACCCGGCCCCGGAGAAGTGGGCGCTGACAGCTGCAAGCAGCCGCCACCGCCCCGGCTGCCGCTGCCGCCACCGCCCCTACGCCCGCCCCGCGCTCCCCTTGCCTCCTCCCACCTGCTACCCCGCCCAACATGGCGGCTCCCCCGGGTGCTCCCATGAGCCTCCGCGCGCCCTTCTTTCCCACCGCGGTACCCCCCCCTCCCAACCATGACATCATTTCTCCCCCTCGGAGCGGAAGGAGTTGCACGCGAAGTGGGCAGCGCAGCGGCAGCGGATCTCCTCACCCCTGCCCAGGCTGGCCTGGCCTTCCCTTCCCTCCCCACAGCGCGAGAGCTCGCGTGCTGCTGCTGCTGCTGCGCGGTCCCAGGGAGGGAGAGGAGAGATGCTGACGAAGACCAGCAGGGGCTGAGATGCAAGGCCTCACACCGACTTCCCCGAGGGTGCCGGGAGAGAAGGGCAGGGCCATGCTAAACTTTGCTGAGGCTTCGACTGCTTGGAAGTGACTGTCAGTGGAGAGCAAAACTTGACATGTCCTCAGGGCACCCTTCCCCTGGTGACAGTGTGGTGTTTTTACTCCAGAGTGGGCTAACACTTCGAATTGTCCTGGAGAGAAGCTTAGGGGTTTGCTTCCCCAAGTAAAGCAGGCTGACAGTGGGACGTGCGAAGCTGGTGCTGTTGAAGACCTCTGGGACAAATGCATGATAGCGTGCAGCCAGCTCACAGTGCGAGTTACACAGGGAAAGCAGTGGCTGATGTTCAAATTCTGTACTTCATCCCTCCTAGGGGTAATTGTGTGCTGTTAATGTTTCAGCACCTTTGTTCTACATCGAACTTAAGTGAAAGATGCCTCTTTTTCTACAAGTTTACACACAAAAAGAATTCTATGAGAACTGGGTGGCACTTAATCACAAGAACTTTTTGTAGCTTTCAACTTCTCACTCTCACCAGGGAAGGAAACAGTATTTTCTTCCTGCTGCTCTACGTTCCACTAGGCAGAGGGTAAGCCCAGGAACAGAAGATAGAAGGAAGGGAGGTCTGAGATGAAAAAAAATAGCTCAATATAGCAAAGCAGCAAAATGCAAATTGGAAGCCATCAGGGAACGGTGACAGGCTAACTTCATGAAAGAATTATTGTCTGGGCAGAATATTATGATGCATTATCATTTAGAGACTAGGATAGAATAGAGTAGCTCAGTTGGACGTGATGTACAACAATCATCTAGTTTAACTGCCTGCAGTATATACAGAGTTTGAATCGTAAGTTAATGGAAAGATACAGAGTAAATAAAAATGTCCAGCCTCAACTAAATACCTAAAATGCACAAGGAAAGCAGAGCTTATGTATCTTTGCCCTCATATACAACATTGAGCAAGTCTCCAAAATGGCAAATATGAGAACAAGAGTCAGGTGACAGAGCAAAACTCCTAAGGAGAAACAGGAAGATGAAAGAGGAATCAAAGCTAATGCCGTTGTCAAAGGTGCAGAAAATCAGCAAGAGCCAGAGAAGCCCTCAAGAAACAAAACAAAATTAGAGGAACATGGATTGTCTACAGTCTCCAAATAGAGAGCGTCATTGTTGGATCTGAAAAGCTGAGGGATCTGAAGTATACTTTCTGAATACCACTTGCTAATTTATATCTTTCACAGGTCAACCTGTCCAACAAAAAAAAACAACTGTGATACTCCTATTTCAGAACAGCAGCTTCCTTTGTTCTTCATCTTCATTTAAAATCTATTAATGGTTTATCATCATATTGTAATTTTGACAGGCAGTACCGGCTAATGATGTATATAATGTGATGTATGTGTTTGTACAGTAATATGAAAGGGAGGAAAAAGAAGATTGAAGGGCATTTCTTTATACAAACTACAAGAGTCATGCCAGTTGGTCCACAGGTTCAGAGAATTTTCATGAATATGCAAGAGGTTTAATTAAAAATAGAACATGCCCTAATTACATAATTATGCAAGAGAAGTGATTCAAAGGCACCACTCCTGTCTTTTGATTAAACAATATTCATTGCTTTCTTCCTATCATGCATTTGCTTTAAAAGATTTCCTGCAATTAACAGCTTACCCGAGGGATTGAAGCATCTCTGAACAAAGCAACTACTCCAGCTATGACCCTGATTCATAGCACACTGGCTAATCGAGTGTATGCAGGTTGGCAATTTCCCACATAAGCAGCACACACTATAAGCTCCCTCCTGCAGGAAGGCTGATTAGCTCAATGGAACTGGAGTGCAGTATTACTCCCCTCTGTTTATGGCACACAGCAGAAGAAAGACACAGAAGAGACTTGGTGAGTGTGCTGCTTCATCAAGCTTCTGCCTGGCCTGAAATATTATAACACTTCCTCTCCACCAGAATCTTGTTTTTCCTGTCTCATCTACAGAAGAATTATCCAAGTTCATCTAGCAGTAAGAACTATTTACTGGCCACATTTCCATCTTCTCTTAGGGAACTAGTTATGCTATATGCACTGCTTTTAGCATGAAATGATCTAGACAAGCCGTCTCTAGAGCGCTCTTTGCCTGTCACCAACAAAGTCACCATGGTTTTCTGGGCACATCTGAGTGGATATTAAAACACAGCCTCAAAATACACTGTTTACAATGCTGGATTCTTTACTGTCGTTTGTCTTTTATTTACTCATTTCCCTCCTCTCCAAGAGAGAGAGGTTTGTAATTCACAGTGGGAGAGAAAAAAAAGCAAACTATTGAACTAATGCATCACAAAGCTCTTAGGTGCAACAGCGTGACATAGGCAGCAAACTAAGATTCCCATTAACTGACATCCACAAATAGAGACAGCCTCTGTAAAGAAATTCAGGTTAATTTCATTTAAGGAGTATGGGTTATTTGATTTTTACCATTGTTATTAAAAACCTCCAATCCTTCTGGGTTAGAAGATCTTTCCTGCAAAAGGGACAAAAGTTCTTTATACTTAATCCTACAGTCTATAAAATCTATTACTTCATTTTATAAATATGGGCTAGAGTAAAGCACTACATTGGAATAATGTCAACTGCTGCTAAAGTGCTGTTTAAAAGCATCCTGGCAATAATAAATATTGAAAGGCCATATTCAGCAACTTGTCTGGCTTTTCATCACAGTCACTTGACAATTGCATACTCTCTTAGCTTGTATTTGCTACAAGAATGTCCTTTACAGAAAAGATGAAATAAAAATCAGTGCTCAAGAGTGAAAGGTATAAAGTACAGACACAATTTTAGCCTAACACTTTTGTGCAGGTGTGCAATTATTGCATGCATAGGTACCTTGTTAGTAGGAAATTCAAGCACTTTGAAGTAAAAGGGATATACTTTGTGTGTTGTGACTCACTGTCATAGTCAAGATTCTTGAACATACCATCAAGAACTCACTGTTTGGCATGGCATTAAAGTTCTAAATAAAATAAACACTGATCATGATCCTTTTCCCAAGTCACTAAGTTTTACCTACATGCAAGTGAATTCTTCTTTTTCACAGTCACAAAGATTTCTGGAAAGCTGTAACAAATAAAAACTCTGCCATTTTCTATCCACAGAGAGAAAAAAGCCACACAGTGTTAAACCAGACCATTTCATTAGCCTTTAAAACGGAACAGGCTCCTTGTATGGGACATTAATATTTTGCTAACCAGAATTCTTTTCATTTCCCAGCTACTACAGAGCTGCGCTACTGTTAAAGCCCAAAAGATACAGACTGAAAGGTTTAAGAAGCCCATTCAATTAGGTTTAAAACAACTCTATTATGAAAAAAACCAAAAACCCAGACATAAAAAACTCAGGTAATACAGCTGAAGTAACCTCTTAAAAGCTATAAGCTATTGGATAATTTGCATGTTAATATTAGTGTGAATGTAGAGGAAAATACTATGCAGTTTCAGCAACACAGCTATATTTATATATCACATTTTCCACTGTTATATTCAAAGCAGTAAGGATCAAGGGTCTAACAACTGTGTCCTTTAACAAGCTGTAATACTCTATTCTACTTTTAAGCATCAAAATTCCCAACAGGTTAAGGTTCACAGAGGAGAGCTTATGATAATTAGACTTGCATCTTTACTCCCTGCATGCAAGGAGTATGTTCCCACCTCTATAAGGAAATGCTCACACCAATGCACACTTAATCTGCTCAACCAGTAAATTCTGTTTCTTCTTTAGTTCTGCCATACTCTCATTTCACTAAAAGATAAACAAACTTTCTTCCATACCTGCATCCATGTTCTGTAATCAGCTGATAGTCAATCCCCAGCACCTTTACAGCTTGGCTAGACTCTCTTCCCCATATTGACTCTACGCAACTTCTAGTGCTTATACATGAAGAAAATATTCTGTCTATGCTCCTCCTTTCCTTCCTCCATACTCTCATTTTTCAGTAAGTTTATTCTCTCTTTATTCTCTCTCTCAGTTTCAATAATGAGAATTATTAATTTCAGTATATGAGTCACAGGAAGTTACATTTATTTCTGTATTCATCTCCTTTGTCACTGAACCATTGAGAAAGTGTGTAAAATCATTTGCAGAAATAAAAAACAATCTTGGCCACTCCTAGAGTAAGAACATTCAGTCTTCACCCTTCTGTATCTTTAGTTCACATGACTGTGCTCATTTTCTTTACCTTTCTTTTGGGATAAGGCATAGTATTGATAGGAAAAATGTTTATTCCATAAACAAAACACTCTTCCAAACACAAAATCTTGTGCTCAAACCTGGGGAACCACTTGGCTAGAAGCAGAAAACAAGTTTCATCTCTACTGATTCCGAAGTCCTGCTTTATTGCCACATACATTAGCCCCTTCCCTTTCTTTGAACACCACCTCTTTGTTACCCACTTGATTTGTTAGCTAAGGAATTTCTTTGCTTGAATTTGCAAACTCATCAGGGTTTGCTGCCAGATTACTTGTGATCAGATTAGGAGAGACTTTTATTTTGATAATCTTGGTAGTCGTTGCAGGATTTTTTCCATGGTAAAGGAGACTTAGGTGTCTTTTTCTCATTAAATTTTCCAGAACTTCACTGGGAAAAGTGCTTTTTCCCTATAAAAAACATCTTGTGAGTGCTGTCAGTCACGCATCTGTGTAAATCTGGGGTAACTTTATTAACTAGTATGGAATTTTACTTTTTTTTTTTCTTTTTTTCGAAGTGAAAAATTGAAAGTGTAAGAAAGGCATTAATTTTTCCAACCAACATTAGCCAGAGGCACAAACTGAGTCATTAACTTGTCTCAGCAACAGGGAAACTGGTGCTTCCTCATGAAAATATAAAAGATGTATTCTCTTTATTCTAGTATTTCTACATATATTTGTAAAAGAAGGAAGTTGGAATTTTTCAGATGCCGCCTTTGGTTTATAGTTCATGCATATGCTAATCAAAGAAATGCTAATGCCAGCGTATGCCTCCGTGTGACCTTTTCCAAATAGAAACTTGCACCTACTGATGACAGAGATTGAAATCTCAAGTCTAAAAGCCATTACAGACAACCACCTAATCAGGTCTTTTTCTAAATGTAATTATCAAACTCTGCTGAAAACTAAGGAGGCATCTTGCCCTTCCGGCCCAAGAACCTCAGTCCTCCAGTGTTCACTCTCAAGGGCAATATATACCGGTAGATTTAGTGCCAAATTGCGTCATTTCTTTCCAGATCTTTTCTCTTGCTAGAGATTAGTCCCATTTCTCTACGTGTTTGCATTTCTAAGGAGGTCTTGCAACGTGACACTTATCTTTTATGTGTTTAAGCTGTTGTAGAAAAAGAAGATTCTTCCCTGGATAACTCTCAGCTGGTCCTTCCTCCACTTACCTCTCTAGAAGATTCTGCACTCCTTTATCACCTTTTGGCCATCAGCGTACTTGGCTAAATAAACTAAAGGCTCTGTAAGAGAAATTCTACATCTCCCAGTTACTCAGCTTATCTTTCACTGCTCCCATTTGCTTCAGATTTCTTGATCCTAAAGTGCTGCAGTTATTTGCCATGGTCACTATAGAAAATTATTGTTCCCAAGTCTGATTTATCAGTAGCCTGCTTTTCACTTGATGTATTCCTTTTCTGCACATGCTGAAGCAATTGCCAAGCCCTTTCCTCCTCTCAGTTCCTCTGATAAGTGTTTTTTTTTCTCCTCTTCAACTAATACTCTATAAGGAATTACACCAAATTTACTTGACATCTAAGCTTGATTAGACTTTTTTTTTTTTTTTTTAAATAGGAGGCCATTTTGCATCTGCTTTTCATTGTTGGCATTTGCTTTGGTTAAGAGGATATTCAAATCAAGGCAGTACTCAGCTGCACTGGACTGGGGAATTAATGGTAATACAGTTTGCCCCAAGGGAAAGGGAAATGGAAATGTTTCTGCTGTGTGACAACTGTTTCTGTAGCTTCTGTGCCAATGACCAATTATGTCTCTACAGAAAATGGCTTCGGTAAATATGCCTGTGGCTAGATGGATGGCATACAGTATGTGGGATGGAGAAAGGCAGAATCACTCTAGAAATCAATAAGAAACAGAACTGCCTGTGCTAGATGCTTTGCCCCTCATCCTGTGTCCTGGGAAATAGAGCAGATGCAGGATAAGGAAGGATAATCTTATTCCCAGAGGTTTGGAATTCTCTCTCCTTGTTGCCTCCACAGCAACTATGTACTGCGAAGTTTTTGCTTTAGTTTCAGACGATTCCATTCCTAGCTTTGCTGTTGTAATTATATTTTTAAAATCTGCTTTAATAGATTATTTTCTTGCAAGTTCGCAGAGAAATTAATTGAAAAGTATTAAGTTCAAAGACACACCATGGACACACTCTTCACTACTTCTGTACCTTCACAATGATACATAAGAAAACAAGACATGTATATTGCTATCGTGTCTTATGACTTAAAACATTAGTGGGATGATTGCATAATTCATTCCTACAAAATGGATGGTGTGTTTTATCCCCATAAACCCATTTGTCAGTTACCTGAGAACTCTTGTGTTCTTCGAAAGGTCTAGAACAGAGTCTGTTATCCCAGATGAGAAGGGATTGAGAGAACGGCTTTAAATCACTGTGCCTTCCCAGTCCCATACTACTTCCTGCTCCCTGTGTGATTTAGACAGCCACAAGGACCTGGCTTCCATGATCTTCCCACGACCTCCATAGGACCTATTTGTGATCTAGCTCAACCATACACACTTAATATACTCCCTGTACTAGGGGATGTGAAAGGAACCCGTAGAAACTAGCCTACCAGGTATCAATTTTTGAAGAAAGGAATTCCTCATACATCTGTGTATAGGTAACTTAGAGACCAGTATAGAAAAAACACCAGTGAGGGGATGCTATTAATTTGTCCAGTTTAACAGATACTGCTGCATTGCATCATGTTCTAAAGTTTTTTCTTGCTCCAAAAAAGCTAGACTCAATGTAACTTCAGTTGTAATTTATGTAGATATTGGCTAAAAAAGGAGTTACCTCATCAGAATGTAGATCATCACAGGTATTCTAAGGCTACAGTTTTGCTTCACAAATAATTAATGATGGGAATTTAAAGCAAGACTCCTTGACATCTGACTTTGGTGGCCAGCACATCTCACAAGAAGCAGAGCTTGTAATTTAAGGAAAAAAAATAGTGCCATTATCATTCTCTACAACCCCAGTGTCACCTAATACACATGGTCTGTTTGAGGCGTTTTGATTACATGGAGCAGTGTTAAGGATGTGAATTGTAATGAGGCCGATATAAAATTATTAAATATTTTACTAAATATATAAAGAAAATTTCCCCAAACTTATTTACAATTAACACACAGAGATTCTATTAAGCGGTTGGTGAAACTAATGTTTTGCAGAATGTGTATATATAATCAGATTGATTTTAATGATTTTAGGAAAGGTTTTTGAAAATTTAACCGGAGAGTCTTGTAGCACAAACTGCCGCTTAATGGTTAAACGTAAACTTTCCCAAACGTTAGAAAAGAGAGTTAGTTTACTCACTGGTCAGAGTCTCAGTATTTGTAATCCAAAGGTATATGTAGAAGCATAAACGAGGAAAAATATAGTCCCAGCCACATGGTGGCCTTCCACGTAGTGATAATGCGGCAGTGTTTTGCTGCTTGCGTAGCTCAAATGGAGCACGTTGTCTGAGAAAATCCACGGACACGAGGTAAATCCCCCGTGGCTCTCAGGAGGTCATCCGAGCAGTTAGCCACCTGGGCGAAGCAGGATCCAGATTTACAGGCTAGAGCAGTCCGATCGGGTGCTGTGTATAGCAAAGGAGTCGGCCCTCGGGCTGGAGCGGCGGGCCGGCAGGTGCCGGTGTCGCAACTCGTTGCTAGGTCGTTACCTAGAGTCGGCCGGAGTCAAACGGACTTGGGCTGGGCTGGGCTGGGCTGAGCTCAATTGGGCAGCTTTATCCCAGCGCGGGGCAAGCCGTTTCAGTCCCTTGGCTCGGTGCGGAAGACAGGCAGGGTGAGGTCTTCCCTTTTCTTAGGGGAGGCAAGTCCCCAGCTACGCGCAGTGCAAAGCAATGCAAACAGGTAGCAGACAAAACAAAGGCAGCATCAGCAAGCAAATAAGTTGGCTAGGTTTGTAAGCGTTTTGACGAGTGTCTTTGATCAATAGCAACAGGTAAAAACACCTCTGGAACCAATCATAAGTTATTTCACGAAAAAAGGGAGACGGACATGCCTAGCACCGTGCCCTGTGTTTACCAAACACAAAGCAGCGTGCAAAACAAAGCCAAATACGCTGTCTCTCTGGCAGACTGAGAGGCACCAAGGCTTTTGTCTGCTTTCCCTCTTCTTCCACCCGGGAAGAAGGGGGTGGGGGGCGAGGTGGGTATTCAGGTAGGTGTTTAGGACATGTCTTGGATATGTATTCTAGGTGTAAGTCGGACCTTCCACCACAAGCAGTTCACTCTAGCCCATCAGTTAAGAGTCTCCTGGGCGAGCTCTGGGGAATTGCTGAANAATCCACGGACACGAGGTAAATCCCCCGTGGCTCTCAGGAGGTCATCCGAGCAGTTAGCCACCTGGGCGAAGCAGGATCCAGATTTACAGGCTAGAGCAGTCCGATCGGGTGCTGTGTATAGCAAAGGAGTCGGCCCTCGGGCTGGAGCGGCGGGCCGGCAGGTGCCGGTGTCGCAACTCGTTGCTAGGTCGTTACCTAGAGTCGGCCGGAGTCAAACGGACTTGGGCTGGGCTGGGCTGGGCTGAGCTCAATTGGGCAGCTTTATCCCAGCGCGGGGCAAGCCGTTTCAGTCCCTTGGCTCGGTGCGGAAGACAGGCAGGGTGAGGTCTTCCCTTTTCTTAGGGGAGGCAAGTCCCCAGCTACGCGCAGTGCAAAGCAATGCAAACAGGTAGCAGACAAAACAAAGGCAGCATCAGCAAGCAAATAAGTTGGCTAGGTTTGTAAGCGTTTTGACGAGTGTCTTTGATCAATAGCAACAGGTAAAAACACCTCTGGAACCAATCATAAGTTATTTCACGAAAAAAGGGAGACGGACATGCCTAGCACCGTGCCCTGTGTTTACCAAACACAAAGCAGCGTGCAAAACAAAGCCAAATACGCTGTCTCTCTGGCAGACTGAGAGGCACCAAGGCTTTTGTCTGCTTTCCCTCTTCTTCCACCCGGGAAGAAGGGGGTGGGGGGCGAGGTGGGTATTCAGGTAGGTGTTTAGGACATGTCTTGGATATGTATTCTAGGTGTAAGTCGGACCTTCCACCACAAGCAGTTCACTCTAGCCCATCAGTTAAGAGTCTCCTGGGCGAGCTCTGGGGAATTGCTGAAGCACGCCATATGCAGTACTTTATATTTTTAATTTGTGTGTGCTAACATAAAATTGTTCCTCACTATTTAAGATACCATTTATGTTTTAATGAAAGCTGAAATACATTGAAATTGTTCCAAATATGTATGTGCGGTCTTACATAGTTTATCAAGCCCTGCATGTTGAAAATAATGTAACTAAACAGGAACTGAAACATGCCCAACACTAGGAGAAAGCTGGGAACAACTGATGTATATATAAATTAGCTATGAAAGTGAAATGTACTGCCTACACAGTGTTACACTTGTTATTACATGCTGAAGGGCCACAAAGTACACCATCACCATATGTTTGAAAACTGTCATGACTCATATGGAATAGGCTGATGACTAACAGCATCTTCTTTCATCTGTGTTTAGTGCCAACCAGAAATTGACCCAGTAAATGGGTCCCTAGTAGGCAGCAATTTAACATGCCCTATATCCTTATAATTAACTATACAACCTTAAAAATGTTACTGCCAGGTTTATCGTGCACCAATGCAGAAAGCACTCCAAATATCTCTAAAGGAAAATTCACACATTTGTCATCTTCCATCCTACTCATTTTGCAGGCAGAAAAGGCTGGAATGCTGTGTTACCAGCGTGCTCACTAATTTCACTTACCTTCTTTCTCTTCGAATTACTGTTGGCTGTGAACTCTGTTGGGTAGTGCCCAGGACTGAAGTTCATATTGTAAATAAGTGAGATTGCTTTTCTAATGTACAGGTAAACATATAATAGAAATAAATGTTGAAATTACATTGTTAATTACACATGAAATTGAACACTGAGTGCTAAGTGGCTGTTAGATAATACCTGTAAGTTATAGACTCAAGACACTAACTAATAAGCTGCTTTGCCGCTTTTAGAGAAAGTGTGAACCTCATGATTCAAAAGCTTGAGAAAAATATTCCTAAGAAGGAAACATGCCCTGACCAGTGGCAACTCTTCAGTCACATTTTTTCAGCATCAGCCTATTTTACTCACTCCTATAGCAATCGGATTTATGGCTGCAATACCATGGTAACTCTAAAGCTTGCCCAGCAAGTCTCCAGGTGTCACACTGTATTGACCCCTTTTCTGTACAACAAAAGCAGCACCATGGAAGAAGCAGCAGAGAAGCATTGCGAATGAATTAATTTTGAGCATCTCTTGTCAATTAAAATTGCTCTGCAATATCCTATGGCAAAGCTGATCTTTCCTTTGAAGTGAGCTTGAATTCTCCTTTGACACACATTAGCACCTGTGGCTATTTACTCATATCAGCTTAGCATTTTGTTCTGTTTTTCATGGCACAATTTTTCATGAGGCCTGAGGAAACTGAGTTTTCCAGCTATGACATTAAAAGTGAAATGTTGTTTTGGTAAATGTAAGAAGATTGGTAAAGACAGAAGACATTTTCTTACATATTCACTGGAGTTTAGCTTCCGTTTTGTCTTTTGGTCTCATACAACTTTCCACAAATAAGCATTTTCTACTTAAGGAGTTACAGTTTCAAGAGCTACTGAGGTCAGAATTGCCTTGACCTGATTTGTTACTGAATTATTTATGCTGTGTCATACTATCTGTTTTCTATATGATACTGCAAAATAATAAAATCACTTGGAAAGCAATAAAGGCAACCTCTCTTTAAATTTGCAGGTCATGGGTTTTGTCACCTAAGATACTCTTGACTAGAAAATCTGTTTTCTAAAACAAGCCCTCTTCCCTCTGAAGAATCTAGATTTCTGATTATTCAAATAATTCAAGAAATGAAACCCTGTAACTTTTCCAGAACTCTTTATGAACAGCCAATACAGGCTACACATTGATCATAACATGAAAAAAAAAAAAATCAAGGCAGGGATTTATTACAAAGACAGTTCTTCAACAATGATATGAATAATGACCCTAATTCCTTACAATTCTGAAATCTATGCTTTGCTTGTCAATGTGTTTTGGCTTAGCTGATGAAAGTTATCACAACCAATTCAGCAGTTGAATCATACCAGTGGGTTCTTTGGAGGCAGTAGTGTGAAAGAGTACTGCTGAATGCCAGCAATTCTTGACTGGCATAGGGGCTGGTAGAAACTCATGCCAGACGTGGTCCATCAAAATAGCTTCAGGGCTACTTCAACTTAGGCTGAGTGCTAATTGCCTCCCAGCAGTCTCAGAAGATGCATACAATAATTTTTGCTGCCCCCTGCCATCTCAGGCCCTCGTCACAACACACCTGGGACCACCTCTAAGGATAAGAAGCTGTATACACCACCAGAGAGCAAAATCACTTTCCCTGCAAAATACAAGAAACTCAAATATCTGGTTTGAACTAGTAAAACGCAAGTAACTTTATGAAACAGAGACCACATCTTCCAAACATTTACTGATGTTGACTGTGAGTAGTGCTATAAAATAGTATTTCTCCACTTAAAAAGGGATCATGTAATTTTTTGCCATTACTGTTTCTAGCCAGAAGTACTGCTTTTGCACAGCACACAGCATCTGCTATTTGAAAATACAAGTCAACTGTATCTCACAATACTTACATAAAAGTTAACTCATTAATGAATGCAAGGCATAAAGTCACAATTTATATAATAATGAATATTAATATGTTTCAAGATTATTATACTACATGCACTTATGAACTCTTTTTAAGACATATAAACTCATAAGAAATAAAGTAACGTGCATCTCCCTTACTACTTTTTTTGATAAATGAACCTGAATACTCAATTACAGGGTTATTATTCTGTGAATCAGTGTACAGTGATAACTGTATATATATATTTAATATGAAAACATTATTCATGCATATTGCAGTTTCAGGTATTTATTATCCCTTCTTGAAAACATTTCAATCTCCCAGTCTTTATGCGAAAGACTGGCCCATGGGCACTGTGCAGGATGCAAATTAAGTTCTTGTTTGATTAAATCCCTCTGTAGGATACTAATACTGCTTAGTGATAGTGGAAGCTTCCAAATAACAAATCTGAGTTTTGAAACAGATTTTGATTGTATCCCTAAAAATAGTCACTTAAATATAAAAGCTATCTTTTCAGTAGTTGCTACTGCAACTTTAAAAACTCCTAGTGTGTTTTTTAAAGATGTACAGTTCTTCATTAACAAAATACGGAGGTGTTACAATCACTTCAACCCAACCTTTAGCTGGTCCACCTCTCAGTTCCCCATCCAACACTTCATCTTACTCCTCTCGTATTCTATTAATACTGCAACAGAGAAATTCAGTGAATAGCAAAACCCCCACATTATCATAACCACCCCAAGCCACTACAAACTATCTAAAATTATTTGAATGTTACCAAAGTGTTGCATTATTATGCACTTACTGAACGCATAAGACATGAAGAGGCACATGCTGACACCATTACATGTGAAATACTGCTGCTCCTTCTGACAGGATTAGCTAAATACCTAAGTGGTAAGAACACTCCCCTGTATTTTTCCTATACTCAGAAAATGTGCAGAGAAAAGTCACTCTTTGATCTATTTCACCAGCTTCAGTTACAGTAGCAGGCTTTTGTATACATAAAAAAAATATTTTAGTAGTCTGTAGCAGCTCCTTATTCTTCCTTTGATGTGTAAAGGTTTATGATCAATATCTGAAAGCAGTGGGTGGTATTACAACTGCTCAGAGTAACAAAGTAATGCAATGCTGGCAGAAACTATAGAGATTTTCACTCTTTAGAAAATGTAATTATCTCAGTAAATGTATGTGGCTTTGGTAATAAAATGCAAAATTTCAGATGAATAGTTTTTATTAATATCTTTTCACAGCAGCTTTGTCAGATATTCTAAATCGGAGCTCAACATTTACCAAATAGATAAATACCTCACTCCTTCAATAGGCTTAAGAAACCCAGCACTCCACACAGAATCTCAATGAAGGCAAGGCCATAAAGGCATGAATTTTACCTGCAAGTAGTTCACAGCAGAATCCAAGTATGATCCATCATATGCCAACTATTTTTGGGTGACCAACACTAAAATGACATGTTTGGGAAACAATTTTAACTGTGAACTGACTGAAACACCATTCAAACCCTCCATCTGAATTCCCACTTTCCCCCCATGCCAACACATATCTGCATGATGAGGCACTGACATCTAACACTTTTTTCCTTGGATTAGTTCTAGCAGTCAATCAGTGTTCTCATCTGGTTCAGCAAGCAGGCAGACACAAAAATGTCTGTGTTGATAAAAGTGAGCAGCCCAGAAGATGAAAATGCTTTTTTTTTAATTGACTTCCACCCACTTAAAGCATATGTGAAACGACCTCAGGGATCTTATGCACAGGCTGTCAGAACATATGGCTATCAAGCACCAGTCCAGTGGGGTTCTGATGTCTGCTTCTCAGGGGTTATTTTCTTATATTGTCCAATAATTCTTTTGCATTGAAAGTATTGAAATGTATGCATTTGCATTGTGGACAAAGCTTATGTACTCCAAGGCAGGAATGTAAAGCCTTCAAGAATTACATTACATACCCACAGCACTCTATTTTAAAATTTTCCTAACAAAGCATGCCATTTTGTAACTTTTACAGTACTGATGCAGCAAATAACAATATTTTCCTCTAAGTGCTGGCTATCACCTCAGCAAACTATTAATGACTGTTTTCATTTACTAGTACACAACAGGTAAAAGCACAATTCAGTGACAAAATGTTTTAGGCCCAGTGATATCATTGTTTCATATCAACAAAGTATTAAACTGTGGTCCACTACAGTACCATTAATAATTCATCTTGCAATGATGATGTCAGTTGATACAGACAAAGCTCTTTTTGCTGCAGCTGAAAAAGCCTGTCATGTTTTAGATATGAAAAACAGGTCATTGGCTACTGAGCTGACATTTCCAAAAGCAGAATACTCCCTACAGCATAGCTTTAGGAAAACACGCTTCAGCTGACAATACATATCCTTTCTGACTGAAACCTCTTACTAGGTACTGTATCAAAACAAAATAATAATTTAACTGTATAAATGGACAGGGAGAGCATTCTGAGGAATGTAAATTCTTTTGAACTACAGGTATGTGACACATTTTAAAACTTCACTGAAACCAGTCTCCAACTGATGTTGCATACCTGCAGACCAAAAAAGCACTCTGGGCAGTTGTTTTGAGCGCCTCAGAGAAACTGGTAAGAATGGCACATTTGGTGAAAGAAATGAAGCCATAGAAGGCAGTGTTTATTAGTACTAATGTTGCTCTCCTCCATACAGCCACACATCAGTTTCATTTTCTCAGGAGACTGACTGGCAATGTTTCTGCTTTCCTGCTTGGCAAGTAAAATCTTTACTAATCATAGGTTAGAGGAACTCTTCTCCAAGGACAGCAGATTTCTTTTAATTAAAACAAAATTATCTACAAAGATCCTACTGCATTAGCAATGTATATGAAAATATACCTTAGATCTTTATTTAAAATAGTAAACAATCTCACTGAAAAGAGCATTTTTCTAAATTGATTTTGTGTATACTCACAAATGAGACTTGTTCCTTCAGCCATGTTGTAGTACTTATGTATAGCTACTGCCACAGACACAAAACTGCTGCAAAAATGAAACATTTTTGTCTGTGTATACTAATAGAGTTGGTAAGGACATTATTCTCTGACCCAAGTTCAGGTACAACACACTGAACCACATGCTATTTAGGAGCTATGGCTTTGTGGTTAAAAACATGACCCTTCTGATACATTCCATTTAATGTAAATGAGGAACTGCTTTTGAAGCTTTCTTGGTTGTGTTTTGGTTGAGAAATACTTTAGGTATTCTTGGAATAAAAGGTGAAGAAAATCTACACAGTGGGTATAAATTAAGACCAATGGCAACTTTTATTTACATAATTTAACAAACAGAGTCAAGTAATTATAACATTAGTTATACAAATTCAGAACACCACTATAGATCTAGCTGGTGTTGCACTCATGGAGCTGTGATTAACCTCCAACATTTTTCTTTTTCCAACGAAGCCACCTCAGAGCTCTCACCAGTGCTACTTGTCCCATGAGGAATGTGATGGTAAAGTTACGTTTATACCAATCTCTAGGGTTCCAAAGCCAGGAAAAGCATCAGCACACACAACAAGAAAAAAGGGGAAAAGTTACACAATTATATTAAGTTATCCTTTAGCATTGACAAATGACAACTCAGTGATAACCTGCATAAAAGTGCAACACCTTTCCTGCCTAATGAGTTAGATAACCTATGAAGAGGTTTATGTGAATATCTGCATCCATGAACAGATTACATGCAGACTATGCGGCTGTAACCATTGAGAGCTTAATTGTAAAAGAAGTTAAGGGATGGGTAGTTTTATGACCAATTATCATAGAATGGTAACGTTGGAANTGGTTGTTGTCTGGGCTGCAAGTGCACACTGAAGGCTCATGTTGAGCTTTTCATCAACCCAGACCCCAAGGTTCTTTTCCTCAGGGAATCAGGCAAGATAGAATAATTTAAACATATCTCATGTTTCAGAAGTAAAGCTGATCATCAAGCTATCCAGGCCAATTTCCTGTCAGTGCTATACCAGGGGCAAGATCTGTTTGTGCATATATGGATATGTGTTGGAAAGAGTATAGTTGGTCACCTATAGAGGTGGGGGAAAAGAAATAAAAAACACACTTCAAGGATGAATCATATAATCCAATATAAGAAGCATGATGTTTCTAATGCAGTACCTTTACAGGAAATACTATGTTCCTAATTCAGTACCTTTTAAAGATATGTTTTTAATATTGCCAAAGTTAGTCTGTGTATCTTTAAAAAGCTCTCTCATGAACTACACATGGCTTCTGGAACCAACTCAAGATATAGATAAGAGAGTCAATATCAGCTCTTTTTAACCTCAGATAACCTGCTTCAAATTCTTGCCCCTGATACAAAAATAAAGAGATATCATAATTTCTTTCTAGTTTCTAAAAACGGTCCCACTCCATTTTTTTAAACTGCTGTACAAGAAGCAACACGATGTACTTACTGTAGAATTATCAGGAAATATTAAACAATGGGATTTGGGTCTTCTCTTGATATCTGTGGGAAACCTTGTATGTACAGATCTAACATAAACCTGAGATACTAACCTCTCAATTAAGGACAGTAACCAAAATCATAGTGACAAGCAGCATTAAGCAACCCCCTCAAGTGTCACGTTAAATCAAAATGTCATGCTAACATGCCGACTGTCTTTATTCCTCTTTCATGTCTCATTTCCTATATCCTCCTCATCTTTTCTCTCCTAAACCAGACTGTATATCCAGTCTAAGTACCCTGAACTAAGTATTCATAGCATCTATGAGCAGTCATTGCTCTTCTTTTAACTAAATTTTAGAAGCTGCACCACTTCAATGGCCAAAGTTTTCAGGCCAGCTGGCAACACTGCAAAAGAACATACACCTGAACCCAAACAGAGTTTTATAAATCTGACCCCTCAAAATCAGAGTTGCTTTCAGGGTTGTGCACTCTGAAACTATGACGACACAGTTGATGCAACCTGATTTTACCAGAAAGCAAGACGGAAGGACATGTTTAGGCCCAAAGTCTTACTCTGAATATGCAACGTTATCCTGAGGTCACTACAACAGTGGCATCTGATGACCAGTTCTAAGATAAAACTAATTGCTTCTTCATAAGTTATAAGCACTTGGAAAATAATCCTCTTATTAGAAATATTTCTTTACTTTCCATCTTTTTATGCTGTTGCTTAGGTTTGTGATGAGGTTTCCTCCCACACCACCTCCTGCCACAGGCAAGACAAGATGTGAGTATTTGTTTTAAAAATCTGTTCTAGTAAAACTGTACTTACAGTATATTATGTTACAGTAGATGCACATAGTAAACCTAAACCACAATTTGTAATAGATCAGGTTTAGTAATGATAGAATTCTCACTACCATTATACTATTAGGAACCCAGCAATACCCGACTCCTTTGAGCTCAATAATCTTTTAGTCCAATAGAGAAAAGAAAATTGTGATGTCATATTCAGTAAGCATTTTAAAATATCATTTTCTAAACAGTTTTATGTGCTGCTTTACCAACTACGGAGGAAAAAACATTCACATTATAAATGTGATCTTATGCCTTTGATTTAGACTGTAACACATAATAGTCAACTTAAATACCTTCTACATACCTGTTATATTGCATGTGCTTTCTGAAGTTTTTACTTAGAAAGTCCTTGTAGAAGTCAGCCATTTCTTCTGCATTCAGTGTTGCTTTTTGACCTGAAAATATGTTTTGGCATAACGATGTCAAGGTAGTACTTTGGATTAAAACACTGGGCTCAGATGCAGGAAAGCTAGATCTGATTCCATGCTCCCACAAGCTTCCTGTGTAACCCTGAACAAGTTTGTATGCTTGTATCTTCCAGCTTTTAAAAATTTATGCATGGAGCAAACCAAGTTAAAAATACTGATCATCTTGAAGCTGGCATAGCTTTTAAGCCCTTACTACTTATCAGTTCTTAGATTATTTATGGAACTAGTAGGCCCCTGTGAAAAAGTGCAAAGATCTAGGAGTATCTACACTTTGAGGGAAACTAATGTCTCAGGGGCTGAGGTCTAAGACAGTACAAAAGTAAGAGCATTTAGTAACGTATTTGCTCCCTAAACCAAGTCAATAAATATGGAAAGAACACTTATCCATGACTGATGTATTTTCAGGTGTACATTTTTTCTGTTGATAAATTTCAAGTAGCATATAAAGAAAGAAAAAGACTCTATGTTCCAAGATTTTCAGATTTATTAACAATACAGTAGGCAATTATTTCCTGAAGAAGCAAGTACAAAAAAATTACTCTGAACATGAATAAGGGGAGACAGACTCTCTCCACAGAACACAAAAGGAAAACCTGTGGCTACAGCAGAGACATAGAAACCTGAGAACGGCAAATATTATCAACCCTAATAGAAAATTCCTATACAAAATTTCTGGCACTCACAAAGTTTCTAAAATAAGTGTCAAATTAGTATGCCTCAGGGAACATGGATATGATGAGGGAGATGGAATTGTGATATTCAACTTCTTACTGTTTCGAAATGCATTTTACAGCTCCTCAGACTGGTCACAGAAATGTAAATTATTGATCAATTCTATTTGTCATTATTTACAAATCTAATGTATTAAAATGGATTAAAATACAACTGGATAATTTTACTCAAAGATTATATGAAGGCTACTGAGAGGAGTGAATTGTGCTGGTTTGAGGCTAATTGGAATATTTTAATGAGAGCAATTATATCATTGGCTGTGAAAAGAAAATAATAGTGATGTCTATATCACTTATTTGTTCTGCTGAGAGATAAAAACAAGAAACATAAACAAAGTCAGTCAGTCTCTGTCTGGCTGCTGCTTGCTTCACTAATTCCTCTGCCTGGACCTGTATAACTCAAATTAATCATTCTGCTTCTAACTTCGTATCTGGCAATTTCACTCCTGCCTGTACGACTTCTGATATAAGGGTGAGGGTGGAAAGAAGGAGAGGAGTTGGTCTGAAAGCCCTCCTGGGTGGTTCTGCTGTTCAGGAGGGGTTTTGTATTTCTGTATTACTTTTAATTGGTATATAATTGTATATAGTTGTAAATATCTATATATTATATAGATATATACATGCTTGTAAATTTTGCCTTGCTGTAAATATAGCTTCATTCCTTAACTTCCAGCCAACTGAGTTAGTCTGGTGAACTCCTGGTGGAGCGGGAAACTCCCAAACTAGCACAACACCTAAAGTTACGGAATCATAGAATGGTTTAGTTTGGGAGTGACCTCAAAGATCATCTAGTTCCAACCCCCTGCCATAGGCATTGACACATTCGTACTGGTATCAGCAGAACTGGTTAAATTAAAAGAGCAGGTGTTGTTCCAACTGTTCCTGTACACTATTATTCTTCTTACTTTTATATACACATGCAGCTGTATTACAGAACAGAGTCAATCAACACGAGCAGCCAATATAATTTTATTTCTACAGGATGTACATGTTCACTATTTTTGCTTTTACTTCTAGGGTATGAAAAAAAAACTCCAAAAACCCCAAATCAAAATGATGTTTCTAAGCAACACAGAACTTAATTAAAACATTTTCTCAACTGCACATTAATCACCAAGATACAAACAGACAAGAAAAATAATGGTCTGTGAGATATAGAACATCAGAGCAGATGTTTTACTAAACTCAACAGCTCATTATTCTATGAACAAAATGTTCAACCTCATACAACACGGACCAATTCACTGTTATTATGAAAGCATCTTGCTTTGAGTTTCACATAATGAATTAGAGGCGCAGCTATTTTACAGCAACTGTGCTCAGGCAAAGACGTGCAGATAGCAGCTGCCATCTCCTCAGAAGCTGTCTTACTCTCCCTCAATGTAAAATATTGTATATGTTGTATAGACTATGGACCTGAAGCTAAAGAGTGTAAATTTACCCACCCAACCTTAACACACACCTGAAGCAAGTGCTCTGGATGTTTAGCTCAGTTAGCTCACTGGATTAGGAGGTGTGAAAGGAAACAGCCCCTTCCCCTTCCACCTTAGGCTACAGAATCATTACATTACTTGGTTAGGATTTCAGTGTTTTCCCACCAGCTGCAGGAAAAGAATTAGGGAAGGAAGATGACCTGACCCTCACAAGCACATCATTGAAGAGCTCCTCCTCTCTTTTATTTATCACGCTCCCAAAACCACTTCTAAATCCTACCTCCAAGATTTACTTGTGGCAGAAGAGAGCATAAACTAACAAATTTGCAAGTCAAACAGAGCTCAAAATGCATCCTAAGCCATAAGCAAGTATCTTACTAACCTGTTTCATCTCTCATTTCCAGACCCTTGGCTTTCAGTCTTGAAAAAATAAATTCTTCTTTTTCCTAAAACATGTTTTACATTAGAATTTTATGTACTCAGTCCTCGAAGTTAACCATTAATCACATAACAGGGTGAAATAACAAACACCACTCACTATATTTGTAAATGTTGACACAACACTTTTCCTGAATCCAGCAAGTTAAACAGGTAACTTTGTCACTTAGATCCTGCTATCTGTATGCATTGGTTAATTCATGCAAGTGTTCTGCTGAAACATATAAAACTTATTTGTGAAGTAAAGTTAGACCTGAACTTCAGTTTATAAGAGAAACTATGAAGACACGCTGCACTATGTGGCTGAAAAATATATACAGCCTTAAAATCCTGAAATTACTTAGCTGGAAACAAGAGTAATTATTTATACATAAGTCTTTGAAAAACAGTACTATGGAATTCAAAACCAAACTTCATCTTTTCACTGAGATCTTTGCAAGTTTTTGGAAGATACAATGATCAAAGATCATCACAAATTATGGTGAACTGGTAGTTACTGGTTTTCCAGCAAAATTCAGTGTCTGCGAACCAATGCTGCAATCAGGAAAGAGAGACCACAACTGAAAAGTCCTCACATTTAGTCTTGTTGCGGTACCCTGCCATTGAAACAAGGCATGTCCCTCATTTCCCTTTGCTGATTACACTCAATTTCTTTTCCTTATGACAGATCAAGAGGAAATGCAAAATAATTTTCAAGAGCAGCTCTAAGTCACAAGCAGCTGTGACTAGAGCAGCTGTCTCACTAGGGTGGCTACAACTTTTTATTTTCAGTGCAGGACTGGAAAAAGACAAGTATCATTATACGCCACTAACAAATAAACGGGCTCTTTAGATTTGTAGTTAATCCTAAAGGAATGATAAAATAAACGTAGTTTGCAGAAAGAAACCGTGCATATAAAAAGAAACAGCACTGACTGCCAGCCAGTAATGGTGGGCTGCACTGACTCTACCTCATATTCCAAACCCCAGCAACTTGCTGGTGGGCAGGCAGGAGCCGACCGGCCCTAGGTGTGCCAGGGGGCTTACCTGACTGAAGGCACGGTTGTGCCCTGCCCAGAAACGCTGGTCGCAGGCCTGGGCCTCCTGCCGCGCCTCACGCAGCCGCCGCTCCAGGGCCGACTCCTCGGGGGGCACGTAGAAGATGACCGGCCGCAGGTTGGAGTGCTTGTCGGGGGGGCCGATCCAGTCATTGCGCGAGTGTGCGGGGGGACTGAAACCCAAACCCTTGAAAAGACAGGCAGAGCTCACTATGGACATCAGAACTTCGAGAACAACATCCCGGTTTGAAATAAATCCCAGAACTCCACATAACTTTAAACCACGAAAGCACAGTGAGTTCAGGAATTATGCACATTCATCTACCCTGACAGATCAAGGGATACATTTAAAATTTACTTGTATTTAGAAACACACTAGAGAGAAAACACCTTAGAGAACACTTTTCCAGAAAACATAAATCACTTTTTTTTTTTTAAAGTA